>PVHP010042185.1:0-15081 GCA_004024765.1 Zapus hudsonius
TGGATGAACCTCGAGGGCATGATGCTAAGTGACATAAACCAGTCACCAGGAGGCACATACTGAGTGATTCTGTCTGTACAGGTGTCTAGATGGTCACGTGGTTTCCTGGAGATAGGGGAGGGAGGCGGTGAAAGCTGTTGCTTAACAGGTGTATCATTTCAGTTGTGTTGCCTTCCAGATATTTATCTTCATGTACACTGATTACTTCTGCTCTTAGCCCTGGTCAGAAAGGCTCCCCCTAATCCCTGCACTTGGACGTGATTAACACAGAGACTCAAGCTTGGTCAGTGGGGCTGGAGAGATGGCTCAGCGGTTAAAAAAAAAAGGAAGTTCCTGGTGAGTGCTTTAGCCCTACCCTGGGCATATATACCATGCCCTCCATGGCTCAGAGAACATTGCAGAAGAGGGGACAGAAAGAATGTAGGAGCCCGAGAATGGGGAGGAGCACTTGTGGAATTCTATTATCCAGACATGACAAGGTTATTGCAGTCATGAACTTAGAGCAGCTGACCTATGATGGGGCCAATTTACTGTCATGCATAGGGAAGGGGCTCATGAGGTCCCACCCGCCCCCACCCCCAGGAGCTAATGGCAATGAATGGTTGCTAGGGAAGTCATTCACTTCTGTAGTATAGACACACTGGTTAGTGGGGGGGAAGAGGAAATAGCAAGACAGGGATGAAGGAAGGTAATGCAAGATGCATACAATCTAAATGCCATATTTATTATATATGTATATATATGCAAATTAAGTATTTGTGTATATATATATACAAAATTATCTAAAAAACATAAAATTCATTTAAAATATCTTAGTTTTGCAATATGAAAATTTCTGGAAATCGGTTGCACAGCAATGTGAACAAACTGCTGTAGTTGACCTGTGTCCCTGTGAAGTTCAAGTGTTGTCCTTAGAAGTGGAGCCTTTGGGAAGTAGTTAGATTAGGGGAAATCTTGTGTGCTTTGAATGTAAAATGTCCCCACTAGGTTTGCATGTTTGAATACTTAACCCCAGCAAGTGGTGCTGTTCTGGAAAGCTGTAGAACCTTTAGAAAGAACCTTGTTGGAGGAAGTGTGCCATTCTATGTGGGGGTGGGGTGGGGGTGAACCTGGAGGCCTCCCAGGCCAGCTCCTCGTGCTGTCTTTCTCTGTCTGCTTCCTGTATGCTGATGTGACATGGTGACATGCCTTCCCCACCATGATGGAGTCTAGGCTCTGGAACTGTCGGCTGAATGAAACCCTTTCCTTCCGGTCAGGTGTTTTGTCCTAGCAAGGAGAAAGTAGCTGATGCATCATGGGTCTGGGAGATCTGAGCAAGCATGCTTGCCATGTGCTGCCCCTTTGGATATAGGCACCAGGAGCACAGAGGCAATGCCTGGATTGTTCACTGCCCAGTTCCCAGAAAGTAGACCTGACCACAGCAGGCTCACAGTCAAGGCTAGGGCTGAGATGTCAGAACATGGAAGCTCTAAAACAGAGCTGGTGTTGAGCCTTGCTGTGCAGAGTGGTCAGCAGGCACGGTGGACTGTTTGCAGAAGAAACAGCCTGGCGCTGCTTTTTCTGAGCGCTGTGGAGGAAAGGCTTTGCTCTGTTTCGTTTCACTGACTGAGAACAGACCTCTCTGTGCTGGGCACTCTCCACACAGTGGCCTTTCCTTGGCCTTCTCTAGCAGGGTGCTGGGTCCTAGGCCACCACCAGGCTCCTACTGGGCGAGGAGCTCAGGGAAGAAATAGCATCAAAAATAATGGTCCAATTCAGCATATCAGCCTAAGAGCATCTATAAAAATAAAAACTGTTTAACCAAGGCATAAAGGAGAGCTCTTGCTTTTCTTTTTTCTTTTCTTTTCTTTTCTTTTCCTTTTCTTTCTTTTCTTCCTTCCTTCCTTCCTTTTTTTTTGGGGGGTGGTGGTGGCAGGGTTTCACTCTGTTGTCTAGGCTGTCCTAAAACTCACCATGTAGACTAAGCTGGCTTGAACTCATGGTGATCTGCCTGCCTCAGGCTCTTGACTACTGGGAAGGCTTTTCCTTAATTTTTTTTTCACTTTAATATTCCAGAATTGTCTTTACAGTCCTGCTATTTACAGAAACTTCCAATAGCACTGGTTCTTGGGCTGGGGAGATGGCTCAGTCAGAAAGCATTTACTATACAAATGTAAAGAAAGGAGTTTGGACTCCCAGTCCCCATGTAAATGTCAGGCAAGTGTGGTGGCCTGCCTGTGATCCCCGCTTTTAATAGGTAGACAGGGGATCCTGAAAGCAAGTGGCTGTCTAGACCAACTGAAATGGTAGGCTGAGTTCAAGTGAGCGATCCTGCCTCAGTAAACAAAGCCAAGAGTGATAGGAGACATCTACACACGCGCACGCACATGAATTCACACACATGTGCACACACATGCATTCACACATATGTGAACACATACACATGCATACCTGTCCTTACCAACTTCATGGTTAAAAGAAGAGAAAGGAGGCCCATGTCCCTAAGACAGAGATTTCTGAAAATAACTGTGAGTCACCCAGAGGTCCTTCCTAAAGGGCAGATTTTTGGACCCCATGACAGGTTATGGTGGAGTTGGCCCAAGAATCTGCCTTTAATAATGTCTGGGGACAGCTACCACACTGAGGGAGTTAGTGGCCTAAAGTCTACAACGCCTGGTTCTAATGGTCTTGGCAATGGACCTGGATCTATAGGAGAAGCAGAAGCAAAAATGACCACCAGCAGGGGCAGTAGACAGTGGTGCCTGCAAACAGGCCTTGCTAAGGGGACTATGTGTGTAGCTCTGAGACAGCTGGGACCAGGGTATGGCTGACTTTCCCTTCTTCTCCATCACCACACAGCTCCACAGCTCCCGTTTCTCAACCCAGTTCTCCCGCTTCACTCCCCACCCCTCAATTCCTAAGGGAAGTGCTCCAAGAGCATTAATGACTCATTATACAACCCAAATGCCTCTTGGGAGAGCTTGGATGACTACTTTGGGCTGGTATCAGCCCTTTCCTGCCGAGCTGTTGGACAGTCTTGATTCCACAGTAACCATGTCTATGCTTCTTTCTTCTCTTCTCTCCCACTCCACAGGCTTTTTAAAAGTCAGTTTTGGAAATTGTACTAGGCTCTCCCCCAAGTTTCAAAATCATACATACTTAGATAGTAGAGAATATAGAAAATGTAGATAACCAAAACCAGGGAAAACCATCCAAACCACTCAAAGATAAGCTCTGTGGTGATATCTCTTTGTCTCTGCTCATACATAGTCTATTAGAAATGAGATCATGACATATATTATGGCTATGTAACTAACTTTTTGTACTTGGTGTATAATAAAGTTTTTCTGTTTTAAATATTTCTCCAATATTGCACATAATTGTATGTATTTTGTTTATATGTTACATATCTACCAATTTTCTCTTGTATGATATTGAGTTTCCACTGGTTTTTAAATGCAAATAGTGCTTAAATGATTCTATACCATTTTCTTAGAACTTACAAGAAGTAAAAGGTCTAAATGGCTTTCCTCAATCCTTAAGTAACTTTTATATGACCTTTATCTACTAGTTGTTTTTAGCGACTGTTTCTGCATTACTAATTTTCAAATCTGCACTCCTGAACAACAGAACTACTTTTTAACTGTTCTTTTGGGCTCTCTAGCTGTTACAAAGGCACCTTCAGCTCAACACATCCAAGAATGAACTCAACATCTTTTCCTTTAACCATGTCTCCTTCCCTTTACCATAAGTGTCCTGGCCACACAGACATGAATCAAATCTTGACACCTTTCTAACTCTGGCATTCCCCTGTGTTAAGTAGTTGAGAAATCTGCCCACATCTCCAGCTCTGGGGAAGCTCATCCTTATCTTTGAAACCAGATAAGATCTCTGAAGGATGGAGAAAGGAGGACAGAACATATTTGAAGAAATAATAGCTAAAGACTACACATGGATGAAATGCACAGAACCACAAGGCACACACACACACACACACACACAATTTTAAGCCAATCTAACTCAGTGAATATCAT
The DNA here is from genome assembly GCA_004024765.1 of Zapus hudsonius. NCBI lineage: Eukaryota > Metazoa > Chordata > Mammalia > Rodentia > Dipodidae > Zapus > Zapus hudsonius. The sequence goes on from PVHP010042185.1 coordinate 4,014, forward strand.
AAACAAATTGAGCAAAATCTAAGAAAATTATTTTATGCTATGAAAATGTTCAGTAAAATTCTTGTTAGAAGAAGAGAGTGAGGCGACATCTTCTATACCCTGCAAAAATACCTTTCAAAAATAAAGGGAAAAAAAGACTCACTGAGATGTGCAAAAACCAAAGGAATTTGTCAGCAGCAGAATCACCTGTACAAACATGGAAGAGGAAAACTCTCTGACAGAAGAAAACTACAACCAGCTGTGAGCATGGTGAGTAAACATGTTCCTCCATCCTTCCCAAATTAATTTTCTCTTTCAAAGAGAATGAACTGTTTGCCCAAAAATAAAAAGCAGAGAAGGTGAGAGAAAGAAGGATTCTGGGCTTGTATTTGCAATCTGAGATACTTACTAAAGTCACAGAATCCTAGGAGGGCCAGGAATATAAATGAGGTTTCTGGTGCCACCTAAGGGAATGATGGCAGATACAAAGTTCCTTTCTAACAGACAAGAAACAAAGTCACTCTTTCTTTGGTTTCTAGGTCAAATACTTTTCTTCTCCCTCTCAGCCCTTCCTGCAGCCATGGCTTGCGCTCACACACCTCATCATAATATTTGCACAGTGATTTATGGTGGGCCAGCCCTCCATGTCTGTTACCTCACTTGATCCTCACCATAAGTAAAGGAAGCGCATACATTGGTCAGGGGTTTGCACCATCCTGATTTTACAAATGCAGATGCTAAAACTCAACTCCCAGATCGACTCCACTGATCAGAATACTAGCCTCTGATAGAGATAGGAACTGACATTTAGTCTTTTGACCCCAAGCCCTCTTGTCATTCTCCCATGTGCTTGGAATTTCACATCGCGAGACAGCATTCATCTAATTCTAAATTATTTTCTCATAACCAAAACCAAGACGTCTCCAGAAAACAGAGCAACCTTAGAAAGCAAAGATTCAACTCTTTCCTTTAGTCAATTCTTGAGCTAACTCCTAACATGCTCCGCTTTTGAAAATGAAGTATCATTTTTGCCTACACGACACGCTGGAAGAATTAAGACTCCGAACAAAATAAGTTTATGATGATTGAAGGAGTCGCAGATGGGAAAACAAGAATGGAAAGTCTGGTGTTTAAATGCAAACAGTGCTTAAATGACTATCCCTATGTTCTCTGAAGAATGGAAAGTCTTCATTTTATAGTGCAAGAACTTTAAATGTTAGTGTCATTTATGTACTGGTATACCCCCAATTTGTATCTAAAACTGTCAGCAAAAGAAAATTCTACAGTGCCCTGGAGAGATGGCTCAGCGGTTAAGGCACTTGCCTCCAGTGCCTAAGGCCCCGGGTTCAATTCCCCAGGACCCACATAAGCCAGACCCACAAGGTGGTGGCCCTGGTGCACTCACTCCCTCTCTCTCTCTGCTTGAAAATGAATAATTTTTTTAAATTTTCATTTATCTATTGGCATGTGGTGTATGTGTACATATGTTGCATACACATGTATGTGCACACACCTCAGGAGCATGCATGTGGGGGCCAGTGAAGCATCACTCTTTCAACATATTCCCTGAAAGTCTCTCACTGAACCCAGAGCTTGCCATTTCTCAGTACACTAGCTCACCAGAAACCCCCAGTGATTGTCCTGTCTTCCCCTGCTCAGCTGCCTCAAGCTCCGGACACCATGCCTTCCCCTCCGTGATGGACTATAACCTTGAATTGTAAGCATAAATCAATCTTTTTTTTCTGGACTGGGGAGCTTGTTCAGCAGTTAAAGGTGCTTGCTCCCAAAGCCTGACAACCAAAGTTCAATTTTTCTAGTATCCACATAAAGCACAAAGTGGCACATGAATCTGGAGTTGATTTGCAGATGGCAGGAGACCCTAGTGCACCCATTCCCTCTCTCCCCACCCCCTTGCAAATAAATATTAAAAATAAATAAATCTTTCCTTTGGTCATGTGTTTTGTCACAGCAAGAAAAAAGTAACTAATACACAAGTGTATACATTTTCTTTTCCCATATATTCCCACGTCTTGGTTGCTGTGAAACAGGAAACATGGGAATGCTGATGTTTCTTCAGGATCCTGACTTCAATTGTTTTGCATTGATAAGTGGACATGGGATTACTTGATCATTTTAATTTTTTTGAGCCTCCATCCTCTTCCCCACAGCCACCACACCATTTTGCATTTCCAACAGCCCAATGCAGCCAAATATCTGGTGTAATCTTACCACTGCTAGAGAAGGCGGAGAAGTTGGTCCATACTTAAATATTGATAAGCACGGTCTTCGGCAGAGAATAGAATCAATCAACGGTGTGGAAGTTTGAATATATGGCCCCATTAAAATTGAGTCTGCAACTTCAGCCCCTAGCAGGCAGATTCCTGCTAGAGGGGGCGTGTCACTGGGCACATCTGTATTCTAGCCCAAAGGGGTGTGGAGAGAGCAGTTTTTGGGGGGGTTGTACTGTCCACTGGTGTTGGTGTTTTGCTTGAGGTTCTTTCTTTCTCTGTCTGGATGTATGGAAGCAGCTTCTTCCGCCACTGATGGATTGAAGGAACTTCCCTTGGATCTGAAAGCTTGAAGTAAACCCCTTCCTCCCCTAAACTGGGTCTGGTTGGATATTCATCCCAGCAATGTGGAGTTAACTACAGCAAGCAGTAACAAAATCTGAGGCTTCTTCTGCAAGTGCAGTGAGACCTGGCCCTGAAACCATCCTGACTACAGTGTTCTAAAACAGTATGAAGAAAGCATCTTCCTGAAAACTAGGGTTATTCCCCAAGTTACATTTCCTTTCTGAATATAAAGGCTTCATCAACTTTTGTTTTGTGGTGATGGACTTTATAAACAAGTAAATTTACAGCCAGACAATTCTGCTCTCTTTGAAAGATACAATTTATGTGTCTATATGTGTAGAAAGCCACCAAAGCCAAACTCACTCCTAGCAAGATGAAAGGAGAATTATGGGCTGAAGAAATGGCTTAGTGGTTAAGGCATTTGCCTGCAATGCAGAGGGACCAGAGTTCTATTCCCCAGTGCCCATATAAAGCTAGATGCACAAGAGGGCGCATGTGTCTGGAGTTCATTTGCAGGCCTTGGTGTTCCCATTCTCTCTCTCTCTCTCAAATAAATATTTTTTAAAACTTTAAAAAAAAAGAAAGAATTATGTACAGGGCAGAATTTCAACTGGTTCCTGTCAGCTGTAGTCTGATGATGCTCCATCCCCTCTGTTTTAAAATTTGCATACATTTAAGGTGTACATGTTGTCTTCAAAGTTAACCAACCCATCACCTTCCAGCTACCTTTGTGTTTATATACAAACCAAGGGTACCTAAAATCCACTTCAAACTTTCCCTTCCCAGCATACAGTTCTGTACTTCTTGCACTGTACACCAGAGCTCTAAGCTTATTTGCTACATTACTACTTTATTTGGTTATATTCTTAAAGTGAATCGGTATGTATTAATTTGAATTATCCTTCATGAATTCATTACCTAACTAAATGATCACAACATGAAAACATAGCTTGCTATATTAATTTTTCAAATGATGAATAACAGAAATCTCTGGCCTGTGTCTCAAGAAATATCTTCACTTTTTTTTTTCTTTTCTTTCATTTTCTGAGACCATTTAACCTAGCCCAGGTTGGCCTTGAACTTTGTGTTAATCATCCCGCCCCCTCCCCAAAATGCTGGAATCCCAGGCATGAGCTATTATCCAGCTTCACCTTAACAGTTCTAAATTAAATGGGTTAAAGAAATGTTTCCTAATTAGGTCTAGCATTGTTTTCATAAATATAATCCACCAATCTGAGCAGTTACAAACCATGTTTCAGGTGTCAGATGATGTGTACAATGGTGGTCCCAAAATTCCTAATGGAAGCCAAGTTTGGTGGTACATGCCAGCACTTTCTGCACTTGGGCAGCTAAGGGCAGCCTGGGCTAAAACACGGGAAACTAACACACACAAACACACACACACACACACACACACACACACAGAACGAGCTGGGCTGGAGTCATGGCTGGCTTGTAACCCCAGTCCTGTGGGGAAGGGAAACCAGAGAATCAATCTCGGGTACCTGCGAACTACAGCTCAGTATGCAGAGAAACTCTGCATACTGCACTCCGGTGGCTTATACGAATGTATCCCCCACCCCACCCCCCAGGTACCAACTTGGGAAGATTGTGGGATCCTTAGGAGGCAGAGCCTCTCTGCAGGAAGGGCGTCACTGGGGGCTGGGCTTGAGCTGATCTAGCCCAGCCCCACTTTCTGTTCTCTCTACCTGCTGTGATGCCAAGCGCCTTCCCTAGGATGGATTCTCCCCTATGGAACTGTAAGCAGAATTAAACCTTTTTCCTTCCAGCCAGGTATTTTGTTGCAGCAATGAGAAAGAAACTGATACCCTCTGTCTCAGGGAAGTAGGTGGATGAGCAACAGCGGGAGACACTCCACATTCTCTCCTCACCTCCATCAAAGCCAGACACACGCATTTGTACACACATATGCACACACAAAACAAAACGAAAAAATTTAAATAACAGGAAACCATTTAACAACACTTCTCAAAACTTATTTCTGTCATTAAGTGACATATTGCTTTACATGGTAATGAAAAATGTTGGGCTTAAAAAAGATTAGTTTAAAAATGACAACAGTGAAGTTTAAAGAGATTTATTAAAGTATATTGTCACAAAAGTGGAAACATACAAATTAGAACCATGCACCTTCATCTCCCATGGTCAAATCAAAACTGTTATTTATTTTCCGTTTCTAACAGTTGAAAACCTCAACTCTTATACCCACCTCACTCATGCTGAATACTGAATTCATTCTTCCTGGAATTATCCAGGGCAGCAAATAACCAAAATACAAACTATTATATAAAGAAAGTGCAAAGTTAAAAAGAAAATGTGGAAAATTCCCTTCCCTCCCCACCCCTCCATCAAAGGCTTACAATGGCACTTTGCTCTTGCTGAACCTAGATTGTCTTCAAAAAAGTATTAAAATGTAAAAGACTTAACAAAAAGATTCTAATAAATGTCCAAAAAGCTCCTTAGTGTTTGAAAAATAAATGCTAAATAAAAGCCAAGGTACTTTATATAAAACGGTCTGAAGAGCCCTGCACTGCAGCATTCTGCAAAGCCAGCCAGACGAGAGAGAAGCTGGTGTAGTGTCTACTGACCGCGCAGAGCATGCTCAGGCGGCTAAGTAAGGAGGCGGTGGTTCTTTCTCAGGCATCTTCACAGCCATCTCATAGGTGGGCAGAACATACTAAAGAGAGAAAAAATTACATCAGACTTAATTTTCCTTTTATAATCTTCTGTGGAGTAGCCCAGCTTTCTGATTCTATGTCTTAAATAGGGGTATTCAAGCTGAGAAGCGGCGGGACATCTAAACAGCCCGATTTCCACATGCAATGCTCCCCCAAGACTGCTACACGTGGATGGATGGAAGGCAGGCACAGTTAGGTTCCTTCCTCTGATCAACCCTGGAGGCTACCAAGGATCTCTGGAAGGTCAGTGCATGCTCTTTCTCCCTTCTTGGAAGACTGATAAAGGACCAGTGCTAATTACACCTCAGGCGGGGGCTGAGGATCTGGATGAGAGGCCCATTGAACCACTCCCTAGGAAGCTGCCCAGAAATGCTGGATCCCTGTAGACAAGGACCGTGGTCTTCTATCCTGTCCTCTAATGCAATGGGCATACCTTTATAAGACCCATTCTAACCTAAGAGACTTCAAGTATGGAGGGCTGTCTCTGAATGGACCACATACATTTTATGTGTTAAAAATTGGGAAAATAGGCCGGGCGTGGTGGTGCACGCCTTTAATCCCAGCACTCGGGAGGCAGAGGTAGGAGAATTGCCGTGAGTTCGAGGCCACCCTGAGACTACACAGTGAATTCCAGGTCAGCCTGGACTAGAGCGAGACCCTACCTCCAAAAACCAAAAACCAAAAAAAAAAAAAAAAAAAATTGGGAAAATAGTAGAGCAGCAGCTAAGAGAAGTCCAAGAGGTAAGCAACACTCAAAGAATCTACCACATACATCTCTCCAAATAGATCAGGTCCCCTTTTGGATCACATAGATTTTTTTTAAAAAAACAAAAGTTTTAGCCAGTGGTACCTGGTCACCCTTAGACCCCATGAGTTTATTATCATAGTTATTTCCTATCTTATTTGTCCACAAACACAATACTTGTGGGTGCACTAATGAATAAACCTAATAGCCAAGCTGGGTACAACAGTACAAGGATCCCGAGATGCCCCTGGGAGATATTAAGTCCTGTGCATGTAAGCTATTCATGCCCTCAATCATAGCTACGGGAAAGAATGGAAAGTTAAGCCCCACATTCTCTCCTGATACGTGAAATGGCCATTAACCTGTGGAGGAGCTTCAAAGGCGGGGTACACGGCAATCTCTGGCACATTTCTGTTGTTGATAAACTTGTAGCAATTCCAGACACAGTTGATAAGGTAAGCCTGAAAGGAAAATTCCAAAATGTTTGTATGTGGAAACTCAGCAGACCACCTTCTCTACATACACATGACTGCCAACACTTCCCCACCTGATTACTGTGGAAATGATACTTGACTTGGCATAGGCCAGACGTGCTCCCTCTTGACTTGCATTTAAATGTCACAAGTTTCCCAAGGAAACCCAAGTTGGAGTTTCAGTTCAGAACACTATGCTGCATGAAAAAGTTCTGAATATTGGGAATCCGGGGTTCAAAATGTTAGGAATTTCATCAAACTCTCACTACAAATCTGAACCACTCTTACATTCAGGGAAGGATGGTGACCCTGCAAGCAGTCTCTCCCACTACACCAGAGAAAACACCATGGCCACAAGCCCCCAGTCCACTGTGACCCAAGAGGAGATAAGGCAGTGAAAGGTGTTACTGGGCAGTGTCTGCCTCAGATCCAATCAGTTACCTACCTTAAAAATGATGAAGACCACAAAGAACCAATCAACTATGAACACAAGGCAGCTGGAGTCCAATGCCAGGAGATCATCTTTGTAGGGAAAATCAGGCTGTTAAGACACATATACATTTACAATTCAGCCATGGCACTTGTACTGTGTGATAACCTAGAGAACATTTTAAGAATACAAACAAAAGGCACCAAAGTCAAAGCTGATTGTCTAATAAAAAACTCAGGAACAGGGTAAGTCACGTGAAGCCTCCCTATCATTAATGGATACCCTAAGTCACTTGAAATAGACTTGTGTTAAGTATCTAGAAATAAATCCTAAAAACTCTAAATTGAGCTTATTTTTTCATTACTTTCCACTATTTTTCATCTTTCTGGCCTTTGGCAAAACTCAATCTCTTACATGGAACCCCAGATTTATCCCTTGGTCAGCAAATCAGGATGCCCCAAATCCCAAGGGCCACTTAGTCTTCCATGAGAAGATGATTTTTCTGAAAGTCATTTGTTAGTCTCAGCTCTTCATCATATGGTCAAGAAGGCAAGGCACTAGTTAATTACAGGCACACTACATGCTACTGGGGAGGGTCAGAGCTATTCACTGAAATGCTTATGCAGCTGATTGTGGGCAGGGGAGAAGGGCATGAGGAGTTAGGGCCTCCAGTCTACGGGATTAAGTGAATAAAGCAGAAAATACACAGGGGTCTATAAAAGGATAGCTGATCCACTGATATTCTTTTCGATACAGCTCTCTAATTTTATATCTGCCTTCATGGAAATGCTAATAAAGATGAAAATAACTACATTTTCATATATAGAGTGTGACCAATACATGGGAAATTCCTGATTATGAGACTTAACACTTTATTCAGAAGGGGGAGCAGTGGTACTTCAATAGGGTGACGTGCTTAGAGAAGCTTAAACAAAGGTGATCAGGCCAACAGGTCCTGCTCCCGGCCTCCTCACATGCTGCTTACTCTCCCTCTGTGATGTTCATCAACTTGACAGAATTTAGAATCACTGTGGAAACAAATCTCTGGTCGTGACTGTGAGAGATTTTCTAGATTAAGTTAATTGAGGGGGGTCCACCCTAATTGTGGGCAGCACCATACCACTGGCTGGGGTCCTGGTCTGAATGAAAAGGAGAGCACTGGCTGAGCGTTCAGCCTTCATCACTCTCTCTCCTTCCTGTCCCAGCTGCTGCTGCTCCTGCCACGGTGCCTTCCTGGCCATGATGGACTGTTCTCCTTCCTTCCCAAGTTGCTTTTGTCACGAACTTGTTCAGCAGTATGAGAAAAATACCTAACACCCCTCCTTCTGTATGCTGGTCGCTACAGCCATCTTTAGTTCCCAACAACCTAACACTCCTTGCTGCCTTAAGGACTCACTTTCCTAGAACTTCTGAATTTCTCCTATCTTAATTCCTACTTAATCCCCTCACTGTAATTCAAATCTCCTATCCTAGCTGAGGTCTGATGACCAACTGATATCCACTTGTATAAATCCCCACACTTTTATTCAGGAACTCAACCTCCTGACTCTATTAGAAAATCTCCACTCAAGTGTCCTTTGGACCTGACACCTAAGAAGCACTCAACAAGTGTTTTTTGAAAGAAAGATACATTTGATGGTGCGCATAATAGACTAGACAGGACATCTGGAAGTGAGCAAAAAAAGTTCTACAAGACAACACTTTGGAAATGAAATAAGGATAGCCTGTCCTCCAACCACCCAAGCTGGCTTTCATCTCTCTGGACTCCATATTTCCTTCCAAAACTCCTCCATAAAGTCCTTGGCCACTTCAGGCCAAAGTGTCCTCTGCCCCTCCATTATACAGCCTCTAACCTAAGTCCTTCTTGAATGCTCTGTAGGACAACTCATTTGATACCTCAACAACATCTTCGTGTATCTTGGACTCCCTAAATATGTGTTTGCTCCCTAAAGAGCAATTCGCTATTTACCAATGGTACCTAGTATTGGCCTTAATGCATGCTACCATTATGATAAACATGAAATGCCAGTCACTTCATAAATGTCACATGTGGTCAAATTATTCAGTTAGCATGCTGAGAAACAAAAGCTGAACTACTACTTGCATATGAACCATCATCAGGGCCTTTCAGTATTGGACTATTCAAAGAGAAAGGTATTTAACATGTCAGTGATTTTAAGATACAGTAAAAAGCAAATGGGATAGTTAAAAATAGTGCCTGAAGGTAACTCAGGATTTCAATGAACATATTTTACTTAAATAGAAAGTAGCTAGCATACACACTTACTAACTGGTCCAGGTACTCTTTGATTTTCGGCAAGTACGTGAGAGAACTGATAGCAACCAGGCAACTGAGAACAAAGTCAAACAGCCGGTAGCAGAAGAAGGGAATCAGCCAACCCACTTGGTACTGTGGAAAAAGATAACAGCACTTCAGCACACGCAGGAACCACTACCACACAGTAAGATCAAACTCGAAAAGTTGAAAACGTGGAATACGTACAGAAATTGCTCCATATACCAGCATGGAGCTGATTATAAACATAAGACCAGAGATGGCAAAAAGAACACAGGCATTATCTAAGAAAATAAAAACAGAAATTAATTAAGCTACATGTACAATGAAAAGAACAAATTTATTCATGAAAAAACAATGTCTTAAAGCTAGCTTTAAGATATTGAAATTAAATGCAATTATTTTCAAGATTGGCTATGAAAAGACCTAAGGCCATGAGGGGTTCCAAGTCTCAGCATTAACAAATCTTGAGAAATCCATGCAAGCTTTTATATACTTAGTTGATGGAACAAGTTACTGACACTTGCTTAGGGTGGAACATGAACTGCGTAACCCTATAGGGAGACAGGTCTTTGTGTCCCTATGAGTCCATGAGGATGAAGATGTGCAAACAGATCAACACAATCAAAGGCAGAAACAATGACCTTGTTCTTCCCACTCAGAATCATGAAGAATCATGATAGAAATCATATGAGCTGGACTTTGTGAAATGAGGAGCGTTTCACTGAAAAGCAGATCAGACATGTTACACCAACATTCAACAGCAGGGGCTCTCTTGCCCTCAGTAAGATACAACCTGAAGTTCAAGGTTCTCGCTAACACCCTCTCCCCACCCCAGTTCTCTCAAACCTGTAACTTCAAACCCTCCGCTCTCTCCACTCTGCCCTCTTCTGCACACACACGGGTCTACTACACTCTTCTGTGCTCCTCAACTCTTTCCCACAGTCTTTTAATGCTCCACTCACTAATTTCTTCACGATATACACAAATAATCTAAAATAATATAAAACCACACAAGTGTGAGTTTCTTGGCACAATCTGTAGTTAAATTTGAAGGGTACTAATAATGACACATGGCTAGAATACTAAATAGTCACACTACTGAGTACACACCTACATCATCTTACTATGGAGCACACAAACACCACCCGTACTGGCAGCAACAGCTCTCTTTATCCTTTTACATTACAGCTCAGTGTTAAGGATTTGAGAACTTCCCTAATAGGACGTAAAATGCCACTTGGTAGAACTCAGATATATTAAAAAACCATAAAGTTAAACAGAACAGATACTAGCAACCTTGCAAAAAAAATATAATTCAAATACTCAGCATTTAAAAATCTGTTATGAGAAACTGAATACTCATTTCTGAAATTCTGAAAATTCTGTAAATGTACTTTCAAGGTCTCCCAGTGGAGCTGCAAATAGCCTGTACCTAGAGACTTCCAGAGGCCCTTCTTCTATCCCACTTCCTCGCTGGAAGAGGGACCTACCTTCAGGCCATACTAGGCTGGAGAGTACCCAGGGGCCCCTCAACTCAGTCGGCTGGGAGAGGATACGCTCACATGGTGTGCCTGTCTAAGGGAACACCATGGGTGAGAGAAGCAAGGTCTCTGAAGACCTCTGGAGGTGGGGATGGGTAAGCTGGGTCCTCAAAGAGCACTAGCATGCATGGAGACCTCCTGGTCTTCCTGCTTCTCCTGCTGCCCACCCACAAGCCATCTGCATGCCATCTACGCACTGCCCTTAACTCACTTCAACTTGTGGACTGTGTTTGTAACAGGTTATTCACAACAGCCAAGAGGTAGAAGCAGCTTTGTCCCTCTGGATGAATAAGCAGGTGTGTCATGTGAATGCCATAGAATACTAGCTT
>PVHP010042186.1:0-15104 GCA_004024765.1 Zapus hudsonius
CTGCCACAGCACTGCAAACAGCGGCAGGAAGGTGTGCCAAACACTGGCAAGGGGAAGCTGGCTTATAACCCCCATAAGCCCACCCCCAACAACACAGCTCTAATGAGGTTCTAATTCCCGAATTGCCATCAGCTGAGGATCGATCTATCAGAACACATTCATTTGTTTGTGGGGGACACCTGGATCAAACCATGACAGGTAGGAAAACAGAGTTTAAGCTGACAAGGTTTCTCTTTGTTGCTACTGTCATTTCCTAAGTCAATTTAAAGCCATATAAATATAATTACCATACATATTTGCTTTGGTTATCAATTAAGATATTTTTAGTAGAAAAATAAGAGAAGCTATTTGTTATTTAAAATGTGTTTTCTATTAAAATAAAACCTCTATATGAGTGAATCTGTATTGTATCATCACTCCACAGACATTTCCATTTCTACTTGAAAATCTTTAAGATTTGCTTAAAGGGCAAATTCAGTATCTTTACTATTCATCTGAAGGTTAAAAGTTAAATGTTGGTAGTTGATCATTAATAATTAGTGAGGAAAATAAGCATTTGCAAGTTCAAAAGAACGAAGAGCATGTCAGATGGGAGAATTAATCACATTATCTAACCATTCATCTGAAATCAGTTCTTCACTGCACAAACGCAGTCAACTTATGAAGTTTCCTCAGAAGCAATGTAAGCCAAAAGGTCAAAAAAAGAATCTCATATTGAGCAAGCCTAAGCTGGTACTTTTAGAAGCTTTAGAAGCAGAGCTTGGACAGGAAGAGTCAAAGACAACATCACTTTGAACTTTTTTGTAACTTGCTGGACAGCACTTGAGGCCTCATGCCAATGACTGAGCCAAATAAGTGCCTCTGTGTCTTCCAGCACAGGTCCCTTTCTTGCTGCGACAGTATAGCTGCAACAATATAATCTGTGTGCAAGCTTTCAGTTGCTTATCAAGTAAAAAAGAAAAGAATTTGGTGATTGTCTTAGCAAAGTTAAATGATGCTGCAACAGCCAGGTTATGATGCAGAATTAGAAGGCCTGGCTGGAGAATCAGAGAAATGCAAACTTAACAGAACAAGCAGATAAATATGAGAAACATTCCTGCGTGCCATGGTCAGCCATGGTCCACGTGGTAGCACCCAATGGGAGGACAGAGCGGCTTGCTCCTGAGTGTCCTGACCCATGTGTGCACTCCACCCGGCTCCAGCATGTGAGCCTCTGGGGAGAGAGGATCTCAACAGCAAACAAACAAAAGGAAATAGAAGAGCATTTTTTAATGTCCAAAAAAGGCCTACCAGAAGAACTCCCAGTCCTCACATGAGGTGTGTAATGAAAGAAAAGAAATGTCAGCAAGAAGATGCGGTTCATTCACAGGGACAGCTCGATACACATGCCCCCCAAATAGAATTTGAGGTTTTGATAAACTGTATGTGTCCATTCCCATGCATAAGGCACAGATGTGGAGGACAGCCTTGGGGTGTCGATCCTCACCTTCCACCTGGTTTGAGCCAGGGTTTCTCCTGTGCCAGGCGAGCTGACCCCCCTGACTCAGCCTCAATGCCCTAGGCAGGTTTGTAATTATAGCCCTGTGTGTGTGCCACTTGCTTGGGCTTTCTGTGGATTCTGGGATCTGAACTCTGGTCATCAGGCTTGCAGAGCAAGTCCATTTAATCACTGAGCCATTTCTCCAGCACCCCCCCAACTTTTTTTAAGCATTGTTTAGACACGTGCATGTAACTGTGGTGGCTGAGAGGTCTGTCTGATGGCAGGCTTCCTGTGTTCCAGTCCCCGCTCTTCAACATACTAGTCAGTGTCCCTGTTAACCTTTCTGCTTCACATTCCCCATCTTTGAAATGGGGTTAATAAGAGTTCCCCCTTTCCCCTAGGGTAGCAGAAAGGATTTACATGAGAGTTTGGCCAAGTGCTCAACACAAGTGTGAACATCAGCCTAATCATTATACAAACTAACCTATATATTATATTATATTATATTATATTATATTATATTATATTATATTATATTATATTATAGCCATTCTCTCCTCATCAATTCAGGCCTGTGGATCCTGCCCCACCCACAAGCAAGATGCCACTGATGAGACCAGCTCTGAGGCAAAGATCTCTTGGACACAGACGCTAAGACTCAGGCCTTGCCCCCACCTTTAAAGCACAGCAGGATGTCCATAGAGAACATGGCCATCCTCAGGTTCTGGGGATGGCTCACAAAAAAGCTGCAGCAGCCATGAGCCCTGAAGGATAGCTTTAAGCATGGCAGAGGGTGTCTGCATCATGCTTTGAGTTGGAGGAGATGGAAGTGTACTCAGAAACAGCAACAGACTGGAGGAAAGCAGTGCAGTGCTTGTAAGGTGAGAATTCTCTCTCCAAATTGTCTCTGTTAATGGAAACTGCTTTAACAAGGAACGAAACGTTTCATGCCACATAACTCAATCCTGTCAATTAAATTCTCATTAAAAATTTTAAGGGGCTAGACATTGTTTCTGAAAAGAAACGTGCTCAAAAGAGAGAGGCTGGGGTTGCCTTTCCCCTTTATTTATATCCAACAAAGCAAAACAAAGTGCCCCTTTCAGTAAGATGAATACCCGAGGAAGGGCACATATTTCAAATTAGAAATAATGGGTGCCATGCAGCGAATTTCCATTTTACCTTCCTGCACTCGCTGGAAATTTGTTAGGATGTCTTTTCTTCCTCAGCCTCCCAGAAATGATGATAAATTTCCCCTGTGCTGCTGCAGACATTTTGCTTCCTAAGCATAATTTCAGTGACTGGTTTTCCATCTAGATGTCAAGTGATTTTTTTTTTCAGCTTTATGGCTTGAGTGCTTAAGATGTAACTCAGTGCCACTAACAACTCAAGCAATTCTTACAGATACACTATATATGTATATATAGAGAGATAGATCCAGGAAACGTTAATCACATTAGAAATTTGAGAAGTGGAAGTGTGAATCAACTAAAAATTGCCTTCGAATTATCGAACTGACCTAGAATGTCAGCCAAATATCTGAACCAAACTGTTTTCTTTTTTCAAACTGTCTCTAAGATTTGCTACGATCACATAAGTTGTGTTATCAAAGGTAACCCACTCATGAGGCTGACCATGGTCCGCTAAGAGTCACGAGAGTTGTGATGTAAAGTGACACTCCCTGGGAATGTCACCTTGGATATACCCGTTGAAGGTTCAGGCATATCTTTGTTGGGAGCCTGGAAAATTATGTGGTTTTCCTAGATCCCTGTCATGCCTGCGATATTATGCTCATTATACCACATAGTTCACCTCATCTTTTCAATCTTTGCCCAACTAGCTTAATGAACTTTAACTTAGGGAATTTTATGGATTCTAAAATTTAAAAATAATTCCTATCAGCTGCTAAAAAATGTAGGTCACAGATCTTTACCAGTTTCAGAGTTTAAAAAGTACCCAAGGGATGGAGAGATGGCTCAGCAGTGAAAGCTATTGCTTGTAAAGCCTGACAGCCTGGGTTCAATTTCCCGGTACCCACTTAAAGCCAGATGCACAAAGTGGTGCATGCATCTGGAGTTCATTTGCAGTGGCTAGAGGCCTTGGTGCACCCATTCTCTCTCTGTCTCTCTCTGCTTGCAAATAAATAAATAGATAATTTTTAAGTACTCAGATTGTCCTATATATCAATTCCCTTGAAGTTTTATGTTCTTACTACTACGTGCAATAATGAACTTCTAGCCAAAGACATTAAAGGATAAAAAATACACTATAAGCTCATGCTGACTAAAATGCCAAACATACTGACTTTCATTCAGCTGGCTGAAAGCAACCACAGTCAGACCAAGAAACTGTTCAAATAAAAGCCCTGAAACCGAATCATCTCTCTTACCATTCTGAATGAGGGTTTGTGACCGTGTGAACCTTCCGTGGACAGCTGTCATGTGCAGAGGACTTTTGCCATCTTTACTCTGAAAATGAGAGAGGGAGAAACAATGGATTGACGTGACCCAGCGTCATTGACCTGAAACATCTCTGGGGATGCTGCTCACAATGCCCTGAAAGCCTCAATTTTAATGTCAATTTTTTAAAAGTATGACCAACAGTTACAAAGAAAAAGACGATTTTGTAATTAACAGATAAAGCATAAATTATGTCTCCAGTTATTACATCATGTCACATCTAAAGAAGCTTAGAGCAGTAGTCATCGAAAATGCTTTGCCTCTCTTGTGATCTACTGACAGTCTCCTTTGGTACACTTTTCAACTTTTATGAACTTGCATAGTCCTGTAGTTGACTAAACTATTATCAGTGCAACTCTCAAACCTAACACCACCCCCGCCGCCCTTCCCTGCATTCTACAGCCACAGAAAACAGACTCATTCATTCAACTCATTAGAAATCATAAGATGAAGCCACATATCTGTTCTGAAAATTGCCATTGTAATGATCATCTGGAAATGTATTCTAAATCTGTACATGTCCCACTCATGACAAAAATTATGTTACTTCCTAAAATAGATTAAGCCAAAACATGGACAATATATAGAAATTGAATATTGATTGTTACCCTATCAAAGGCCAAATTCCTGCCCAGCAAATTAAGAAATGAAAATATCTTCTGAAAAATGAACCCAGAAGAAAATATCACTTTAGAGTAAAAGCATCTCCCATAGAACATAGTGATTACAGCTTCCTCTGGACAATTTTACCTTATGATCATACCCAACTGATTCACGTTCAGTAGAAACTATTCTTCAAAAGTTGAATTTTTAATCCTTTTCCAGGTCTGGAACATCGTATGAAACTCTCCTGAGATGTGGGGTGGCCGAAATCAGCAGCAGCTCCAGTCAGTCCAGCAAGCATGAGGGAACCTAATTGGCACCCCATGGCGAACTGTTGCTAAGCTGTGATGCTCCATAGGTAGATGTGTTAAAATCATTATGAACATATTTGACAGAAGGCCTGTATGTTCATTCGGGTATTTTAAGAATTCATGTCACTATTTTTTTTTTCATCTTCAGGAGAAACGTTTCTCTAAGTCTGAGGATTCACAATTAACATTCCTTTTTGTGGTGAAATTTAAATGCTTTGGCTTTGAACTTTTTTTTTTTTCTGTTTTCCAGATAGGGTCTTGCTCTAGCCCAGATCACTGAGAGTTCCAGGCTGACCTTGAACTCACAGTGACCTTTCTATCTATGCCTCCCAAGTGCTGGGATTAAGGCATGTGCCACCACAGCAGGCTCTAAATAACATTTTAAAAAACCACGCATTGGAAAGCAAATAATCATTGAAATAAGTGTCTCTTGGGAAGGACCTAGGGCTGCCTCCTCCCAGGGCTCTTATTAGCAGTCTGAATCCTGTGCTTTGACCTGCATGTACTGAATTGAGTGCTACTTTTAAGTTTATTTGCACATGTAGAGCAGGGAACACACCAGAGTCTCTTGTTGCTGCAAAGGAACACCAGATGCTTGCACCACATTTTGGGTCTGAGTTTCTGTGGATGTTGAGAAATTTAATTCGGGCCAGCAGACTTTCCAAACAAAAGCCTCTAACTGCTGAGCCATTTACCCAGGCCCCTGAATTAGAACTTGGGCAAGGACATCCCCATTTCTAACTTGCACAGTACACTCAAGTTTAAGACTCCTTGTTTTAGACTATGGGTTTTAGCAGGAGAATTTTTATTATATCCTGTAAATCTACTCCTTAGAAAAGATGAAAATAGTTATACAAGGTCTGTGCCAACGGAAGTTAATCAGAGTGGGAACTATATCTTGATTAAAAAGAGGACCATTCCAGTTAAATATCATCATAACTAAAGATCTTAAGCACATGGGGGAAAGCAGGATCCACATAATGTGATTATAATCTGAACCAGAAGATATTTAGGAGAATGGAAATAAGCTTGATACCTTTCTAAAAACAACAGTTTTCAAGGAAAAAGAAACAATCAAGAGAGTGAGGCTATAGCATCTCCACTGACCATAAGTGGAAGGCCTCTAAAAGCCAGATATATCCAGAGCCTTGTCCAGACCGAGGACAGTATAAATGACCGACATACATAGGAATCACTTTGAAAGAAGAATTTCCATACAACACACTCTTCCAATAACAGTGCCCCTGGTCCAAGACTCCAAGGAGACAGAGAGCAAGAATTTCAGAGTTGACACAAATTTATCCCTAGGTGGTGCTATTTCTTTAACTTTTGCTCTAGTATTTTCCCTTAAATTTAATATAAAAACATAAGTAATTATGATTTAATTAAATATATATAAAGCTATAAATACTTCAGTGTTTAGGAAATATCTTCATAAATATTTAAGTAGCACTTTCCCACATGCGGAAAAGAGCTTAAAGTATTTACTCAGAAATACCCACTTTATAGAGTTTAGCTATCTAAACTGCAGGCTGAGAGCCTAAGTAGAGCTAGCTCCTTTCTTTCAGTCTTGTTTGGGAGACAGCAAGAGCCATGCCCTCCTCCCTGGATGTGTTTGGGTCTCTGTTAAAAGTACAAATAAGCAGAGATGACCAGTAGTGAAATGCAAAGGTTGTATGAAACGACACACAAAGAAAAAAAAACTGACTACCTCTCATGCAATTCATAACCACTACCCCATGGACTGACCCAGTGTGCCCACCAAGGAGGGCACCCAGTGGGTTGGGGACAGGAAAGAGGGAAATGGGGGTACCACCACAAGATTTGCTCACACAATGTATCTAATTATTGACAATAAATATGTTTTTTTTTTAAAAAAAAAAAAAAGGTTGTATGAGCTACTAGGGAAAATTGACCAACAATGTTGGGAGAAAGCAGGGGACACTGCTGTATGACAGCAAACAGCATGACAAGATGTACACACTCCTGCAATAGTGGCACCCAACCTAGGTGGGTAACCACCGGATCTCTGATTGGCTAAGAGATCCACTCAGTGGCAAGGAACCCATAGCTGGAACTGGGATCCAAGTCAAACTCCTATGGAGACCAAGAATCTGGACTCTAAGGGGAAGCTTCCCCTAACAATGGACCTAAAGAGAGGCTACATTCATTATAAACTTGCCAAATTAACAATGCTTGTCCTATTTAATTTATGATTATCTCACTCTCTGTTGGAGAATCTGTTTTTATTTTTCAGAAGGCAATGAGAACTGAGGGCAACCGATTTCTATCAAGAAGACCATAAATGATAACTGACTCCCATGCATATCAGCCAGGGCCCAGGTGAAACCACAGAGGAATTGGTGAGATGAGCAAGAGTGCACACTAGCAATCCCACAGAGGAGGGCCCTCAGTAGACTGGAGGCAGGGAGGAAGGAAATGGTGGTACCAACACATGAGTTATTCATGCAAAGTTTCTACTTAATAAAAAAAAAACATGCAAAGTTGGCTATGTGTTGGGATGATGCTTATTTCAGATCTGTCCTTATAGGCCTTCCCTGTGTTCATCTCCGGGTGAGTGCAGCCATAGCTGATTTATTTTTAGTCTCATAGGACACGGGTGGTGGAGGTGGGGAGAGCAGAGGAAGGACTTAGAGGACCATGATGGCCAGCAGGTTTACTTACACTGTGTGGATATACAGGGAGCTCCATGTTTCTAAAAGCCACTGAAAACCCACAAGGCTCAAAGATAATACTTCTTGTTTAGCCTTTACAAATCAAGCTTAGAACATTCAGGTTGAGACTTACAATCCTACTGAGTTTCATTATCTGCCTGAGAAATTTTCACACAGGGGACTTAGCTGTTGATGCTGTCCCTATAACTTTAGACAAGGGTAAAACATTACCTGTGTACTCATCAGGGTTAAATTCTTCCATTTATCTAAGGCCAAATCCTTAATTCCTAGTTTCTCTCCAATTTCCTAGGTTATATTTTCCTATCAAATTGAGGGCTTTACTTTTTTCTATTTTGAGAATTCATTTAATTAAATATGAAGCTTTTTCATTGAGCTAAGTGTGGTTAAACCCTACATCATGAGTGAAAGGGGGAGATTATCTTGTGGTCAATACTAGTACCTTATTCAGGGTATAACCCAAAATTGTCCACGGAAAGTTAATCCTTTGAGTAAGTGGAGTGTGTCCATTTTCCTGACTACCTGTATCCTCAGAAACCCATTCATTCTTTCCTTCTGTTTCTCCAACATCCCACAAGCCTTCCCTAAATGACACTGTTACTCCGCAAGGACTTAAAATCAGGATGTTCTCTGCTACATGGTCAAAGGCCTTTGAAAGACAATAGCTGCTGAGGGATTACAGTAAAGCATGGGGGGGTCAATGTACTCAAATACCCATTAATCTCCATGTCTGTTTTTCTCTCTGGAAATATATATAATAACCTATGAATCCCTTACTAGGAACACTTGCAAAAATAGGCTTGAGCAGTGAGCACTGGGGCCAAGGCTCAGGAACCACTATGGTGGAAAGAATGTAAGGGCCAAAGGAAGGGAGGAGTGCTTTGCAATACTGTCTTCCAGACACAAAGTGGCCCTGGCACTCATGACGTCACAGTGGCTAAAGCCTGGTACACAAGACCTGCATAATGGGAGGGGAAGATGATGACATCAGAAGAGAAGAGATCTGCTAGAGGTGGCTGGTGTTATGCCAGGCTGTTGGTTAACTTTTATTGTCACATTGATGGATCTTGGTTCTCCCTAGTTAAACAGGAGTGCTTGCTTGTAAAGACTGCCAGCCTGGGTTCCATTCCCCAGCACTCTCTTAAAGCTGGACCCAAAGTGGCACATGTGCCTAACATTCATGTGCAGCAGCAGAACACCCTGGAGTGACCATACAAAGAGAGAGAGAGAGAGAGAGAGAGAGAGAGAGAGAGAGAGAGAGAGAGGGAGGGAGGGAAGGAAGGAGGGAGAGAAAGGGAGGGAAAGAGAGAGAGAGAATTTTAAAATGTTTAAATTAAACTTATAGTGAAAAGCCAAAGGTAGGGCCACGACGGACCTAAGTAAAATTCAGGGCTGTAAAAGCATTCAGAACACATATCCTCCTCCTCCCCCATCTTGCTGCTGTTCATGAAGATGTCCCTTTAGTGTTCAGTGAGAACAATGGAAAGCACAGTAAACAGGGGGTGGGCATTGGCTGCATTTCAATATGCTGTTTCCCCTCAAACTTTAGGAAATCTAAACAAATACAAATTATCTAGAAGCTACAAACATTTTCAAAATCCAGGAGCAATATGGCACAGAGAGATAACAACTTTAATTAGAAAGCTCACTCCCAAGCCAGACAGGATGGCTCTACAGAAGTGGTGGGTGACGGATACATGTGGGATCATGAAGGAGGATCCAGAGGGAATTATGCAATCGAGCAGATGGAGATGGAGAAGATGAAAGGAGGCTGAGGAAGAAGGCGAAATAAGACTCAACATGCCCTTTGCACTGCATGGAGAGGCGGTCCTCCCATTTTAAAGTGGCATATCTGGTATTCTACTTATGATTAGTAGTCTGCATAAGTTTATATATTAAAGTTAAGTAAATGTGCTTTTTTTCTGGTCCATTTTGTGGGAAACAAGATAACGTTGACACAAACTAAGGTAATAAACACAGTTGAAATCCCTTATCTATCTGAAATGACGACTGACCAACTAATAGGAAGAAACAGGCAGGTGTGTCAGAAAGTGGCCTTTTAATGGAGCTGAGGACTGGAGAGATGACTCAGTGGTTAAAGGTGCTTGCTTACAAAGTCTGGCAGCCCACGTTCAATGCCCCAGCCCCCACATAAAGCCAGATACAGAAAGTGGAGCACATGTCTGGTATCTACAGGTAAATGAACCTGGTGCACCCACATGTGTGCATGAAATTGAACAAGCGCACGCGCGCGCACACACACACACACACACACACACACACAAATAAAAATATTTGAAAAGAGCTTTTTAGCTCTGGGCATCAGCCACACTGAGAACAAACATCAGGTGTGTGTTGTGCAAAGGACTGGGGAAATCAAGCTGTGAGTTGAGGGTCAAAAAGACTGTGCCTTTATCTAATTTGAATATTTTCCTTTCTTTGAAGAATCCACAGGGTGGCCCTTACCTACCAAGATTACAAGACAGATGAGCACATTCTGAGAGACAATGATGTGCTTCTTGTTCCCCTGGTCACTAAACTCTGACTGCAACCCCTCACAAAGACCCCTCCCTACCTTGGTCTCCTTGGTCTCCCAAAGGACTTCTCTTACTTTTCTTGGGACTCTGCATGGACTCCACTTATAGAATATGAGATTCTGGAATACTGTTCATTGATTCTTCTTTTCTATTTCTGCCTGCCTTGAAGATTCTTCACCTGAGTCCCTTTCCTTATCTAAGGTTTCCCAGGCCTTTCTCTGGCTCCTCCTCCTCCTCCTGATCCTAACAGTGAGAGGCTCCTGGAATCCTCCCTCCCCTTCAGTCATACCACTGGGCATGCTCTCCTTGGGTGACACTATAGGTTCCCCATAGTTTTGACTGTCACCTTTATGTGGATGAGGCAACCTACCTGTTCTTTTTCTATCCTCCACTCTTCCTCCATGCTTGAGCAGTGCATTGTTCACTATGGGGTTCTCAGGCTGACTGTACCGAAGGTTCAAAACCAGCTTCTGCAAAGCTAAATGCAATTTACCTCCTAAGCTAGCTCTTCCTCTCAGCATCCCTTCTTTTGAAAAAATGTAGGGCTGGAGAGATGGCTCAGCCATTAAAGACACTTACTTGCAAGGCCTGATGGCCTGGGTTCAGTTCCCCAGTACCCACGTAAAGCATGCCACTAAATGGCACATGCATCTGGAGTTCGTTTGCAGTAGCAGGAAGCTCTGGTGCACCCATTCTCTCTGTTGGCATCTCTCTCCCTCTCTCATAAATAATGAATAAGATATTTAAATTTTTGTTTTAAAATTGTATTTATTTATGTCTCTGTATATGTATGGTATGGGCCCATGCATGTGCATACCAGCTTTACATGGGTGCTTGGGAATTGAACTCAGGTTGGCAGGCTCTGCAGGCAAAGGCTTTTAATTGCTGGGCCATCTCCCCAATGGCAGATAGCCCTTCCCATGAATATGAACAACAGTGTTTGCCAAGCATTTAGAATGTGGCACACTTTGTTTTCTGTAATTTCAGAGCAACACCTACATTTAATCCTCACAACAGGCCCATGAACAAGATTCTATTGTTAACCTAATTTTACAAATCAAAGAACTGAGACCCTCTCACTGTTGTGAGAGTTGGAAACTCTGCACCTTTGTGTATATATATATATATATATATATATACATATATATATATATATATGCAATAAAGCATGATCTGAGAATGCAAAAAAAAAAAAAAAAAAGAACTGAGACCCACAGAGAGGTCATTACCCAAAGTCAAGCCTAGGAGCGGCACTAGGCTGTCTGACCCCAGAGCTGAACACTTCAGTCCCTTCCCTGGGTCTCCATGCTTACACTCATCTTTCCCTTGTTCAGCCAAGTCCTGTTGATTTGCTTTCTACAAAGCCTGTCCCTTCCGTTGTCTCCTCCTCATCCCCAGCCACCTTGCTTCTTCTCTGGACCAGCCAGCTAAGGAGTACTTCATCTCCTTTGCAAAGCTTCCCTGCTCTTTCTCGGCACTCACCACTTTCTCTTGCCCCATAATTATCAGGGTGTGTGGTACCTCCTTGAGACAGTTCTCCTTTTGGAGTGCTGGGTGCTTAGTCAGCTCCATTGCTTAAGGGAATGTTCATTAGCACCAGGCTGATGCTATGCCACTGGACCACTGTGTGCAGCTTGCTCTAGGAAAGCATTTGAGGGCCACACCAAGGTTAGGCTTTCTTCAAATGTTCAGCAGCCCTGCCCTATGCACTAAACACAGGTCTCTATTGGAATCTGGGCTGAGTCAGGACCTTTTTGACCAGTATTCCCCCACAGTCACCAAGGACACAAGGCTGGAGCCCTAGTGCCTGCTGGAAGATCCCACCACACACAGAGAAGCATTCCAACTACTGAGTCGCATCTCACTCCAGCAGGAGGGGTGTGAGACAAGGTGCTTCCAATTCACAAAGCCACCGTGTGATTTACAGCAGTCAGGTGCAAAGGTGTGTACTGCAGAGCCGAGAGAGTCCTACCTGAATGTTCACATCGGCCCCATTGTTCACTAACAATTCCAGACACAGAGCACCGTGGGTGGAGGCGGCTGCGAAGTGCAGAGGCGTGAAGCCGCTGTTGTTGGGCTGGTTCACGTTAGCACCGTAGTCGATGAGCTCGTTGACCACAGCGTCCTGCCCGTTGTAGCAGGCGATGTGCAGGGCCGTGTTGCCATAGACATTGATTTCATCGATCTGCAGAGAGTCCAACACGGCCATTAAAACCACTGGAGCCAACTGACTCCATTCTCTACAAACAGCCTAATGGCTTTGGCGAGAGAGAAAGGAAATATCCATCCATCAACATAATTATTTAGAGCTGACTCTCACCCCAGCGGGATGGGTTATCCAGGGAACGCTTGCCTCCCCAGGGTAAAGTGACAAAACTGAATGTGACAAAAAGTGACTTGGGAGGGAGCAAGAGTGGGGGAAGGTTCTGGCTAGAGAAAGAACAAAAGGAGAAAGAACAAGCCAGACTCAGGCCGAGGCTCAGTGGACAAGAGAAGGGACAAGGGCAGGATGGCAGGCAAGGACACTGAACCCACTGGGGCTTCCCTCTGGAACCTGATACCTCCCCAGCCTGAACCCCAAGCAGACCTGAGCTGCTGTTTATACCATGGCTCCAGGTTGCTGGCTAAGGCCTGCTCTGGGACTGGGGTTCAGCCGAGCAGGATAGAGCTTGGGTTTCCTTCCCTCCAGGGAAACATGTTCAGTCTCTGCACAGCTCCCGGTGAAGGAGAGCAGGGCAGGCCAACTGTTCTAGCTCAACGTGAGATCCATCCTGTTTATCCCTGCCATCCTCCATTAGTTCCTGCTTGAAGGAACCTAGCCAGCCTTTTAAAATTGCCGGATTAGTATATATTACTCTATTTTAGATTAGTATATGTCACTGTTTTAGATTAGTATATATTACTCTATTTTGGATATACTTAGACTGTTTCTGGTTTCCTGCTACTAAGTCTGCCCCTAGGGCCATTATCAGCCCACATAAATTCAAAAAGATAATGTACTGGGAAATGTGGGTTTTTTTTTTCCCTGTCTTCTTGAATTAATATACAAACAGGATTTAGTTTCAAAGAAGTAGAGAAAACCCATAAACACACAGGCATGGAGTAACGCATTAATCATGACTCACCTCTACCCCCAGATTCAGAAGATGTTTGACGATATTGATCTGCCCATTGGAGGCCGCAGCATGCAGAGGGGTGTATCCCTTCTTATCCTTACAGGTAACTTCTGCGCCATGTTTAATGAGCAATGCCACAACATCCAGGTGGCCTGGACAAGCAAAGCAGCGAAAACATCGTTAACCTTTCTAAGACGGTTTGACAATTCATTACACCTAAGTTATCACCACTAGCTTTGATTACTGCCAGAATTTTGCTGAGCTATTTAAAAACGCTGCCTCGTAGAAAGCATTCAACCAATATTTATTGAGTATGTAGTATGTGCTGGATGTTATTATGTAAATGTGGTAGGCCAAAAAAAGATGATTCATTTGAAAGACTTAAAGTACTTGTAGCAAAGGTAATGCCTGTCACCATGACAACAAACATCAAATTCTGACACTATGTTAGTTAATACCATCGCCTTTGAAAAGTTGTGTTCCAAAAGGCATGCACATTTAATCCTAGAATTCAGGAATCTGAGGTAAGGACTACCATAAGTTCAAGGCCAGCCTGAGCTACTGAGTTCCAGGTCAGCTTGGGCTGTAATGAGAGCCTGCTAAAACAAAACAAAAAGTTGTGTTCAAGCTGAATGTGGTGGCCCATGCCAGTAATTCCAGAATTCAGGAGGTTAAGGCAGGAGGATTGCAAGGTTAAAAAAAGCTACCAACAATAGAATCTAGCCAACTCAGGAAAGTGTATCTCAATTAACCTATACTGATCTCACTCTCTGATGGAGATTCTGTTTGTATTTTTCAGAAGGCGCTGAGAACCCTACCATTGAGCCACAGGCCGACAGCTGTCTTCCTGGCAAGAGATGCACCACCCCAGACCTACCATAGAGGATCCACATGGAACCCCATAGGCAGTGATGGGATAAGCAAGAGACCTATAACCACAGCCAATCGATCAACCCAGGATGAACCAGCGAAACAGACACCAACGATTTTAAACACAACCTCAAGCAGAAGCACAGAGACCCCTAAGGACTCAACAACAAAGCAGCTTTAATACTCACCCACCATGGCTCAGGGAACTGAGCAGAAGAGGGGTGGAAAGATTGTAAGAGACATGGTGAGGGAGAATATCCAGAGACATTGGCCTCCTCAGTAACAACATGCAAAGGGGGGTGGAACCAGGTTGACTCCTAGGCTGTTCACAACCCTCTATCCCATGGACTGATCCAGACTGCCCACGGAGGAGGATATCCAACTGACCAGGGACAGGGAAGAGAGAAATAGGGGAATGGAAGACGTCAACACATTATTCCCTTAGTAAGTGTATCTGATTATGGATAATAAAAAAATTTAAACACAAAAACTAAAAAATAAAGTTGTATAGCATTTCAAAAAAAAAAAACTTTAAAAGTCTGTGTCAAAATGAAAGCAAAGGGCCAGGTCTCAGCAGTTAAAGGTACTGGATTTCTATCTTCCCCAACACCCTTGTAAAGCCAGACTCAAAGTGGCACACACATCTGTGATCCCACTGCACTGATGGCAATGGGATGCAGGGTCAGAAGCATCTGGAAGCTCCTCACTAGAGGGGACTAGCTAGTATGATACATGCAGTGACAAAACAAGAGAGACCCTGTCTCAAAGAAGGTGGAGAGGATGGACATCTTGAGGTTGTCTTCTGACCTCCACATCTGTGCCACACACACACACACACACACACACACACACACACACACACACACACACACACAGTGGTCTTTATTTAATGAAAGCAATGCTTTTGAAACATTTACCATTCCTCACTGAAAGAGTTTAAAAGAAACAATTTAGAAAAACTGATGAAAGAAAAACAGAATGCCTCTAGACTATTGTTAGATCTGGAATTGCTGTTGCTTTGTTGGTTTTAAATCCACA
>PVHP010042187.1:0-14956 GCA_004024765.1 Zapus hudsonius
TATGTTTGCATTTTAAGATAAATTCATTTCCTAGGTAAATTTTGTTTTCCACATGTGCTGCTTCACAAAATTGAAGGGACAGTAGTTTTGGCTGCTGTGTAGCTCAGGAGTTAGCGTGCTTGCCTAGCATGTGCAAATCCTTGTGCAATTTCTCAGTCGTGTAAACCTTGCTCATGTAACTCTCTCTGTTTTCTTTCCTTACCTGTGATTTCTGCAATGGTCATATAGAAGCCTTCTACTTCACCTGACTCCTGACAAAATTCTCCTAGGGATGAGCATGGCTGCAATGCTCCACATGGTGGTTTATACCTGTAATCCCAATACTCAGAAGGTGGCAACAGTGGAATCTCAGGAATTCCAGGTTCAACTTGGCAACAGTCAAGTTTACCAGCCTGGGATTCACGAGATCAGAGAGGGACAGACTGACAGAGACAACTGAGGGAGGCAGGAAGAGGGGAGGGGAGAGAGAGAATGTGTATTTCACCTTTAGGAAAGCAGATGCTCTTATACATATGTGTCAGGAATGCATAGAGGAAAGTGGTACAATCCAATCCTCTTGTACAGTGTTAGTATCTGAATCAACATTTTCAAATTTTCATTCTTTACATGCTTTCATTCAGGAAATGCATTTCTAAACACAAGAATGTGACAATCTGATGCTGTTAAGCCATATGCATTTCTAAGCCATATGCATTTCTCAACAGAATGTGGCAGTCTCTCTGGCACGCTCAACCATATGCATTTCATGATCTGGGACTGAAGGTTGGAGGTACTATACCTTGGTTTTCTGCTCAATATCAGCTTTGTGCTGAAGCAAGAGTGTCACCATTTTTACATCATCATTGTATATTGCAATATGTAAGGCTGTTTTGCCACTCTGGTCCTTAAGGTTGGTGTTGGCTTTGTGACGTAGCAGAATTTTAGCACATTCCAATCTACTCCACTGTGTGGCCTGTGGGCATTGCACAAGAGATGGATGATCAGTTCAGGGTCAACATTCCACACCTTTCACCAATTAGCTAAACATGAATGGAGGGGGGCTTTCTCTCTATTTAATCATTTAAATCACAGCTACATCTCCAACTTACCATCATCAGCGGTGTCACTTTGTGGAAGTCATAGGCATCAATTTCACTGTGATTGGACACTAGCAGCGCCACTGCTAATTCTCGGCCATATTCACAGGCAATATGCAGAGGAGTCCTGTGGAAATGAGAGGACCTTATGCAATTGCAGAGCACTATTCCAAAACCCAACATTACTCATGTAACTTTCACATTTAATAGAAGCCATTCCTCTGCATTCTAAACAATTGAACTTTCTTCTGAAAAAAGATGTTCATGAGCTCTCATAAAGGGAGCACACTTCATTGAATGCATTGTGCTGTGAATGAAACACATGGCCTCCTGCATACTGAGAAAGTGACCTGGCAAGCAGCTATAAGCTTATATAAGCCCAGCTCAGAGAAGCTTATTTCCAAGGGAAAGAATGACATCTAGGTTTAGTTTACCTTATTTTCTATTTTCCATCTTTATCTCTCTCTCTCTCTCTCTCTCTCTCTCTCTCTCTCTCTCTCTCTCTCTCTCTCTCTCTCTCTCTGTGTGTGTGTGTGTGTGTGTGTGTGTGTGCATCTGTTTGTGTAGATCAATGATAGTGTGTGTTCAGACAGGAGGGCCAAGGAGCACCAAGCTTATATTGATGTCAGAGGACAAACTTGGGTGTTTGTACTTCCCTCCAGCACCTTTGGAGAAAGGCACTGTCTTTTCCCATTGGCCTGTGAGCTTCTGGATTCCCCTGGCTTTTTGTCCCATGGATGTAGGCACAAGGGGATCATAGACACTTTCTCTGCTTTGCATCTGGCTTTACTTGGGGCCTCTGAAATTGAACTTGAGCTAGCAGACTTACAACTAAGTACTTTTAACAGCTGAGCCATATCCTCAGGCCCCTATCTAGGGTTTTAATTTTAGTCTTACTTAGGTTACTTATGGCACATCGCTTAGCCTTTATAAATTATTTATTTATTTGAAAGCAAAGCCGAGAGAGTGGGGGACATGGCTCCAGGGCTTCCAGCTGCTGCAAACAAACTCCAGATGTATGCCCCACTTTGTGCATCTGCCTTTTCCTGGGCACCTGAGATTCAAAGCTGGGTCATTAGGCTTTTTAGGCAAGAGCCTTTCCCACTGAGCTATCTCCCAAGCCCCTCTTAGCCATTTTGTGCCACAATTTTGTCACCCACACAATCAGGACATCTTTCTGATGCCTGGATGAGAATCTATGAAAGCATTTGGAAAAGTGTCTAGTATTTCACAGATCAATGTTTTACCAATAACAGGACTATTCCCATCACTACTATTTACAAACAGCATTTTAAGGCAGTGAAACCAATAGTTTTATCTTTTTTACAAATGTGTTGTAAGTAACATTCATTTCAAGAGGTCTAAGGTGTTCATTTCTTTTAGGGGCTCGGTAAGCTTTGAGGCTGAAGATTGCCTCAAATTCAAACAAGGGACCCACAACCACAACCACTCAGTTAACACAGGATAAGCCGGTGAGACCAATGATTTTCGACACAACCTAAAGCAGAAGTACAAAGGTCCCTAAGTTCTCAACAATAAAGCAACCTTAATACTCACTCGCCATGACTCAGGAAACTGAGCAGAAGAGGGGGCGGAAAGATTGTGAGAGCCATGGTGGGGGAGACTATCCAGAGACATGGCCCACCTCAGTAGCAACATACTAGGGCCAGGAGAACTTGGCTGACTCAAAGGCTGTCCATAGTCCCTTGCCCCAAGGACTGATCCAGACTGCACATGGAGGAGGATATCCAGCTGATTGGGGATGGGGAAGAGGGCCATTGGGGAACTGGGGATAACAACTCATTGTTTGCCCATGAAATAATGTAACTCATTATGGACAATAAGAAAATTCAAAATCCCCCTGTCTTCTCCTACAAAGAGCCGAGGCTCCAGGTGTGCAGAGCTGTGCTCAGATGAATTGAGAACTTCTCACATTTTAACATCTCTGATATAGCTCTGTCTCTTACAATTCATGGTACATCTATTACTGGCAGAATTTTTTTCCATATTTTTAAAATACTTTTTTTTATAATATTGCCATTACAATAAAAATACAAAAGAACTATGAACACCTTCAGGGGCGTGTGAAAGTGAGAACCAGCTGTACCATCTTCTCCCAGCTCCTTCTCTGTGTGACTTTTACACAGCTCTGGGACTAGGGTGGGGTCTCACAGGCGTGCAAGAGCTGGGAACTCCCCACACAGCCTCCAAGAAGGGGAAGAAATAAGTAGCTTCACATTTCACAAAAGCAGGGTTTGGAAGTTTGAGGTGGCTAGGCCCTGAGATCAGAGATGTGGGGAGAAACCTGTGACCCTGAATATCTTGGTGGGGGATAGCTGCCAGCAGACCCCAAAACCCTTTTCCTACTTGATGAGCAATGAAGATGAGTCCTGCCCCACCTTTCAGCCTTAATGCCTTAGGCCTGCTTCTCTTTTTTCTATCCTTGAATACTTCTCATGGAAGCCAGGAAGACAGAACCCCACATCTACGGGTATAGGCAGGAAAGCTGCTGTGGAGGCTGCTGAGAGTCCATCACCTTCCTGCCCCAAAGGAAGAGTGTCTTGAGCTCAATGGGTTAGGGTCTTCCTTCCAATCTCCTCTCCTCCCAGTATCTCCTAGAGAGACACACACAGCTCTAGGCAAGTGCTTCATGTGCATGAATATGTGTATGACAATCTGCGACACTACAGACCTGGAGGGGTGGGGGCAGGAAAGTAGTGCTCTTCCTGTCCTTCTCTACCCTGACCAGGAGGAAGCCAAGGTAAGGGAGAGGAAAGATATTACATAGGGGGACATGCTATTTTCAGGCGTGGACAAGGACTCTGTGTCTTCACGTAGAACTCAAGTCATTCTGCAGCCACTGGAGTGGGTGCTGGATTCAAAGCTAGTGAAAGGAAATTGTCCCCTGGAATGGGCAAGTTCTCCCCACCTCCCTCCCACACCCCCAAAGCAGCCCAGCTGGAAAAGGATCAGGGATGGAAACATTTTCCTGAAAAAACTGTTGTTATTGTTATTGTTGTTGTTGTTGTTGTTTTGGTTGCATTTAAGAATAAGTTGCCAGTGTCTAGTGGACATAGGCGGGTACACACGAGATGGATGCATGTGGGGCATTGCTGTCCTAGACTCTGGACTAGCCAGAGCAGAGCAGAGCCTAGGAGCAGGGTAGGTGCTATTTAAGATCTGTCATGTCCATGTTGTTCATCTGTCCTGGAAGTCAACTGAAAGTTGAACTCAACGATGAGGATCCCCGCTGCGTGGGCACCTTGGGGAACTGAAGGCAGGGCTGAGGGATCTTTGGGCCCTGGACGGTGGAAATGGTCACAGTGCAGCCACTCAGCGCCAGCGCACTGCAGAGCATATGAGGTCCTCTGGGCTGAAGTGTGTCTGAGCGCACAGATGTGTCTGCAGAGATGTCTTCAGGTGAGTTGTCACCCTCGCTGGGGAAAGTGATCCTGGTGCCTGCCTTCCAGCCACGTTTGATAACGATGTGCAGTTTGTGCTTGGTGCCCACAGATCTCCCATGAGGGCTGAGGTGCCTCCTGGTGATCTTCATGGGCTGGTGCAGCCCTGGAAGATCTCCAGGGACCCCCACAGCTGGTGCACCTTGCATGGGGTACAGTGGTTCTGGGGCTCTCCTTGGACATCTTCAGGCCTTCCTCTCCACACTGGTCTTACAGGCCCACTTCTTAGGGTCACTCAGCAAGTCATATGCTCTGCAATCTCCTTAAACTTCTCCTGAGTTGGGTTCTTTGATCTTGTCTGGGTGGTACTTCAAGGTCATCTCCCCATAGCCTTTCCGGATCTCATCCTTGTTGGGCCCAGATGGGATTCCAAGAATCTTGTAATAACCTTTTCCCGTCAGAGCCCCTGGACTGGTGCTGGGCTCCTGGTTGCTGATTGCCCCACAGAGCCTGCTTGGCACTCTGAAGATCTGCAAGTCACCTCCTGGGATTCTCAGAGGCCCTCATCCAGAAGGCCTGTCTGGAGCTGAGAGCCAAGCCCATCCCAAGTTCACAGGGTGGAGGGAGAGGGTCAGAGGCCAGCTGCTCACCTTCTCTGGCTGAATGTGAGTGGCAGTGAGGAGCTGTGGGTGGCGCCTTGGTGCCTGCCTGCCCCCAGCAGGACAGTGAGACCAGGAGCTCGCCCCACCCCACCACCAACCTCCCACGAAGCATTTTAAAATTTTAAACTCTTTGTGGTGGTGAGCAACTTTAATCCCAGCATTTTGGAGGCAGAGGTAGGAGGATCAGTGTGAGTTAGAAGCAAGCTGAGGAATACATAGTTAATTAGAGGTCAGCCTGGGCTAGAGTGGAACAATACCTTGAAAAAAAATTTAATCTACAGGGTCATCAGATAAAGGGAACTGTGATTTATACAACAGGTCTGTGGAAGTTCTAGTTGCTTGCATTTATATACATTTTAGGTCTTAAAAGTACTATGGGCAGTGCTGGAGAGATGCTCTGTGGCTATACGTTCTTGTTTGAAAGCCTGACGTCCTGGGTTCGATTCCCCAGTACCCACAAAAAGCCAGAGGCGTAATTGTGGTGCATTCATCTGGAGTTCATTTACAGCTGGCAAGAGGCTCTGGTCACACATTTTCCCTCTGCTTGCAAATGAATAAATGAAATTAAAAAAAATAATTAAGTACTATGGGCAAAGTGGGCTGAAAAACAAAAATATAAAACCAAAGTAATTTGTCATTTCATCCTCAAGAAACATTAAGCCACCAGGCCTGTCACAGCCTACAGGAGGGGCTTGGAGTAAATCCCAATTCAAAGGACCAAGAATGAGGAACCCCAGGCTTCCAAGACCAGGAGAGCTCTCCCCCACATCCCAAACACCAAGAACCCCACAAGCCCAGGCCACCTGCCCACTCTGTGCCCACAGCCAGCCCCACAGTGGACTGATAGGGATGCCCTGCAAATGCAGATGCCGGCTCACAGTGTGCCTCCTGCCAGCCACACAATGGCTGGGTAGGGATGGCCTATGTCATGTGCCCCTTCCACACACTATTTTGTTCTGAATGATCAATCCCCAGCTGAGGGCAGTATGGGTATTACGACCTTGCTGAAGCAGTGTCGTTTTGGGCAGAATTATTGGTGTCATAAGCGAGCTTCCCCTTGCCAGTGTTTGACACACCTTCCTGACACTGTTTGCAGTGCTGTGGTGGAGGTGATGCCCACCCTCTACTCATGCCATTTGTTTTCCCTGCCATCATGGAGCTTCTCCTCATATCCCTAAACCAAAACAATCCCATTCCTCCACAAGCCACTTTTGCTAGGGTTATTTGTTGCAGCAATGAGAGAAAGGCTGACTACAACAGTTTTGATACCAGGATGCAGGTTCTGTTGCTGCTAGAACCTGGATTCTATGGCTTTGGGCCTTTTGGAACTGATCTGCAGGAGGAATGTGGAAGGATTTGAGACCTCAGCCAAAGAGACACCTTGCAGTCCTGTAAGTACAACTTCATGGACCATCTGGTCATAGTTGAAAGACCTGAAGGCAGTGAGGACTATGGACTTTGAGGTCTGTCTTATGAGGGTGAGAAGAACTTTGTGGGGACAGTTCCAGAAGCAGTTTGCATGAGAGGCTTGCTACATTCTGCCCGTGTCCTGAGAACTGGTGCAGGGTTGCTTTGCATGGAAACGGAAAGAGTGAGCAGATGGAGATGACACAGAAAGGAAATCTTTGAGCCGAAACTGCTACCTGTTTAGCTCTAATTGTTTGAGAGATGACAACTACTGATATTGGGCCAGTTGATCTGCATTGGGGCAGCAGGAAGATTGCAGACTCTTTGAGTGAGGGGCCTGAATGCTGAAGGAAGTTTACTGCTCTTCCAAATCCACTTTATTCCCCCCAGGGTTAACAAGTTGGTAGCCCACCTGCTAAAATGGAGTATAACAAAGGCAGGACTTGCAACATTGGATTTGCAGCACAGTTTTGTTTTTGAAAAATGGCCCTCAGCAGTGTGAAGCAGGTGTGCTGGATTGCATGGAGGCCCAATGGAGCGATGAGGATGGACCGTGGGTTGCAGTGGAGACCCAGTGAAATGCCAAGACTTTGGATATCTGCCAAGGCGAGCTGCCATCACCAGAGGATGCTTTCCCTGACTGGTTAGCTGAGCTAGAGGGGAGGAATCAGATCTCCAAGAGACTTGTTACTGGTTACAATTATCAGAATTACAGATAGAGTTTGATGGTTGCCCTGCTTGTTTTAAATCTTGCATTGGTTCAATCTGTTTTTGCCATGCCTAAAGCTATCTTTTGCAAAGTGAATGTTCTGTGCTATTATGGGTTTGCTTGTTGGTACGATGGCTCAGTTGAAAGAAAAACTGGGGACTTACGGAGTTGAGCTGAAAGCATTGTATTTTACATCATGTATGATTATGTCTGTGGGGGCCAGAGGTAGACTGTCATTGTTTGATCCAGGTGTCACCCCCCCAAATGAATGTTTTCTGAATGCTCTGTCCCCAGCTGATGGCAGTTTGGTTTTTGTAACCTCGCTGGAGCTGTGGTGTTGGGGGCTGCTTATGGGTGTCATAAGCCAGCTTCCCCTTACCACTGTTTGGCACACTTTCCTGCTGCTGTTTACAGTGCTGTGGCAGAAGTGATGTCCACCCGCTGCCCATGCTGCCATTTTCCCTGCCATCATGGAGTCTCCACTCAAGTTCCTAAACCAAAATAAACCCATTCCTTCACAAGCCACTTTCGCTTATGTTCTTTGTTGAAGCAATGAGAGAAAGGTTGACTACAACACCCCACCAGAACTGATCTTCTGTGGACTGGAGGCCTGCTCCAAGGGCAGGAAAGCATGCCTGGTACTGACGACCTAGTAAAACCCTATAGTGGGGGAAGTAACACTGCTGTCCTCTGGCTAAACTCCCATACAAGGACTCCTTTTTTAAATGAGCATGCCCACATGATAATGTACTCTCACTCTTGTCTAGAGAAGCTTCTCTTTTTCAGATGGAGGTGACCACTGGGATGAAAAAAAGACACCATAGTGCTGATAAGGAATGATAGTGGAGTGTTCAGCACTGGGACATCTCTGTCACACTTCCTGGGGCTCAGGGTCTATTGCAGAAGAGGTAAAGACTGTAAGAACCACAGAAGGGTAGGACTGCTTACAAAACAAACTTCCAGACACAAAATGGCCTTGATATTCATGACTTCACATACCTACACATTATGGGAGGAAAATATGACGACACTGAAACAAATCAAAGACTAATAAAAAGGGAAGAGATGTGGGGTAGGGTGGGGGAGGGAATCATAAAGGCTGATGATCTATGATTATGGAAGCTCTCAATAAAAAAATTAAAAAAGAAAAAAGATCAAATCCTCTGAGCTATAGCCAAAGCCCTGCAGGCATGTGTGTTACAGAGCTCAGGAGGGCCAGCTCCACTGGATAGGAAAGCCCTGCACACTGGGGCCTGGGCTGCAGATCAGGGAAGAGGTCTGGGCATAGCATCTGTCCCAGGTGAGCAGGTTTCTGCTGTGGAGCCCATGGGAAGAGAGCACAGCCAGGGCAGGCAGCGCAGCTCCCACAGAGGCTACCCTGACCCCTCCCTCGGGCTCCTGGGCCCTTGGGCCTCCCACTGAGCTCACCTTCCCCTGAAGTCTCTGCGGCCCACAAGGTCTGGCTTGAGCAGGACCATAGCCTGCAGCTGGCCTGCATCATCCACGCTGTGGGCAGCTGTGCAGTGAACCAGCCCCACAGGTCTGTAGGTGTGCTGGGGCCTAGGGTGTCTCTCCTCGGGAGTTAACAGAGCCTCCCTGGCGGCCCTGCGCAGGCCATCGCAGAAGCCCAAGGGCGTCCTTGTTGTGCCCCTGAGCTCATGGAGCCTCCACATGGAAGGCAGAGACAGCGCTGGCCTCAGGGCCTCTCCTTCTCCTGATCCTCTACTCTTGTTCCTCCTTCCCCCTCGTTCCTCCCTCCTCCTCCTTCCTCTTCCTTCCTCTTCCTTCTCCTCCATTTTCCTCCTCCTTCCTCCTCCTCCTTCCTCTTTCTCCTCTTCCTTCTCCTCCTCTTTCCTCCTCCTTCCTCCTCCTTCCTCTTCCTCTTCCTCTTTCCTCCTTCTTCCTCCTCCTCCTTCCTCTTCCTCCTCCTCTTTCTTCATCCTTCCTCCTCCTTCTTCCTTCTCCTCCTCTTCCTCTTTCCTCCTTCTTCCTCCTCCTTTCTCTTCCTCCTCCTCTTTCCTCCTTCTTCCTCCTCCTTCCTCTTCCTCCTCCTCCTCTTTCTTCATCCTTCCTCCTCCTTCTTCCTCCTCCTCCTCTTTTTCTTCCTCCTCCTTTCTCCTTCTTTCTCCTCCTCCTTTCTCTTCCTCCTCCTCCTATTTCCTACACTCTTCCTCTTCCTTCTTCTTCCTCCTTCCTCTTCCTTCCTCTTCCTCCTCCTCCCTCCTCCTCATTCTCCTTCCTCTTCCTCCTCTTTCCTTGTCCTCCTTCTCCTTCCTTTTCCTCCTCCTCCTTCCTCTTCCTCCTTCTCCCCCTCCTCCTCCTTCCTCAGGCTGGGCTACTCCCCAACCAGTATAAGTTTCTAGGAAAAACCAAGCCCCTGGGTCTCCTCAGAGAAGGGTCTGAGCGCCCTGGAAACGGTCATCAGAACCCAGGTTGCCAAGCAGCGCCTTAACAAAGACAGACGCAAGCGCACCTGTCCTGGCTAGGAACCTTCTCAGGTTGCACTGCAGATCCTCAAGGCTCAGGGTGCTCCTGCCTCGTGTTCAAGGCCCTGGCTGGGAGCACGCCTGTGTCCCATATCCTGTCACTGGGAATTCCTCCCTTCTGTGCTCTGTTTTGGGAACAGCCTTTGTCCCCAAGTCAACACTTCCCACTCAGGAGACGGAAGGTGTCTCCCTCTGTCTCCAGAGGCTCAAACTTGTTTTTGTTTGTTTGTTTTTGAGAAAAGGAAGCACAAACACATTTATTGCAATAATAGAACAATCTCTCACCAATCACTACTCCGGAGAGAAGGTCGAGGTGGGACCAGGGAGGAAAAGCCAGGACCCTGGCCTGAGGCTAGCCCTGCGCTCTGATGAAGATGAGGAGAAGTCAAGAGGCTGGAGGTGGTGAGCAGAGGCGCTGGGCGGAGGAGGCTGTGAACCTGCTGGGTCACTGGAAACGCCTGGTGCACCCCTAGTACCTAGCCCACATCGTGACCATGCAGAAACAGCATCCATGTGGACCCCCTCGGTGCCCTCCTGCCAGAGGGAATGAGGCGCATGGCCTGGGAAGCCCGCGGGGGCCTGGCCGCTGTGATCCACCTGATGTCCTGGCTGTTCTGCAGCAACTCTTCTGGCTGATGGAGGACCTCCATCAGAAAGCTCCTGCGCTGAGGGAGCCGCTTCTGCCGCCCAGGGGGCGAAGCCACAGGGCCCCAGGCACCCAGGGTGGCTATGGCTGCAGCCAGGGGCCCAGCCAGACCAGTGCCCTGGAGATGCACAGCCGCCCCTTCTGCCTCCAGAACATTCCTGCCACAAGGGAACCCCAGGGCCAGGTCCTGCTTGTCCCTCTTCCTGCCCTGCCTGACCAGCTAGGGCCGGCCAGCCAGGCTGGTCAAGTCCGTGCACCTGCCCCTGTCCCCCTTTTCTGGGTACCCAGGCTGACCTGGGTTTTCTTTTCTTTTTGAGATGATGCCCACAGTGTCTCATTCAGCCTTGGCTGCCCTTGAATTCAATACCCTGGCCTTGAGCTCTGGATATCCTGTCTCCACCCCCTGAGTGCTGGGGTCACAAGCATGTGACACCATATCTAGCTTTAGTGTGTGTGGGGGTTTAACTTTTTTCACACCCTAGCCCAGGTTTACCTGGAATTACTCTGTAGTCCTAGGCTGGCTTCAAACTAACAGCATCCCCCTACCTCTGCCTCCTTAGTGCTGGGAGTAAAGGCATGTATTACCATGCCTGATTGTTTTGTGTTTTTTTTTTCTTCTGTTTTTCTGGTTTTTGTTTGTTTGTTTGTTTTTGAAACAGAGTCTCTGTAGCCTATACTAGCCTTGGAACTCACAACCATCCTCTACCTCGGTCTCCTATGTGTTGAAATGATCAGTGTGAGCCACTAAGCCCTGTGAGGCGTCATCTATTGAGACTATGTGACTTGCTACAGAAAGACCTGGAACACAGAGATACCACCCTGGAGAAATCTGAAATACCAGGCATAGGCCTTGTGTGATGGTTAAATTTTGTTGTCAACTTTTCCTTTTCAGTAATCTTGGGTGGGTGTCTGAGGTTGTTCACAGGATGGCAGCCCTCTTAGTAGGGGGCAGGATGTAAGAAGGCTTAGAGAAGCTGGAAACAAGCTTTCCTTCTGGGATGGCAGTGCAAGAAGGAAATTCCAGAGACTGGTAGTCAACAAGTCTGGGAAGGATTGCAAGCCCCAAGTTTAGGCTATTTAAAGGGGAAAGAAACCTCTCTGGCTATCCTGGAATTCACTATGTAGACTCAGGGTGGTCTTGAGCTCACCACTGAGTATTAAAATATTTTTTGATTTTTTTTTATTTTAGAGAGAGAGAGAGAGAGAGAGAGAGAGAGAGGCAGATAGGGAGAATTGGTATTACAGGTCCTCCAGCCACTACAAACAAGCTCCAGATGCATATGAAACTGTTCAATTGGCTTTACATGAGTACTGGGGAACTGAACTCAGGTCCTCCTGCTTTGCAGCAAGTGCCTTAACCTCTGAGACATCTCTTGGTCCCATTAATAAAATCTTTTTTTGGGGGGGAGGCTTTTCAACATAGGGTCCCAATCTAGTCCAGGCTCACCTGGAATCACTATTGTAGTACTCAGATTTCTCTGTTGCTGTGCAGAAAGAAGCCAAAAAAAAAAGCAGTTGTGGAGGAATGGGTTTATTAGGCTTATAGACTCTAGGGGAGACTCCATCCTGGCAACGAAAATGATGGCATGAGCTGAGGGGTGGACATCATCTCTGACAGCACTGCAAACAGTGGCAGGAAGGTGTGCCAAACACTGGCAAGGGGAAGCTGGTTTATAACCCCCATAGCCCGCCCCCAACAACACAACTGCACATAGGTTATTAAACCCAAAGTGCCATCAGCTGAGGATCAATCAGTCAGAACACATTCATTTGTTTTTGGGGGACACATGGATCAAACCACGGCAACTATGTAGTCTCAGGGTGGCCTCAAACTAACAGCAATCCTCCTATCTCTGCCTCCCTAGTGCTAGGATTAAAAGTGTGAGTCACAGCACCAGGCTAATAAAGTATTTTAAAAGAAGCACACTTTGTCTCTGTGAAAAGTTTTGTTTTCCTAAGTTTTTTGGAATTTCCTTCTCTGTCAGCAGGAAAGGCAAACCAGATCCCTGATGAGGGCCTCTTCCTGTCAATGGTTTCCTTCCTATGTCTCCATTTTCTCCTTTCTATCCTGCCACACTTTCAGGGCTCCATCTTTTTCAGACTTGATTATTCTTGAATTCTGAGACTTGTATAGTAACAACCTTACAAAATCTTTGTTAAGCCAGGCATGGTGGCTCTCACCTGTAATCCCAGCACCCAAGAGGCTGAGGTAGGAGGATTGCAAATGAGTTTGAGGCTGGCCTGAGCTGCACAGTAAGGTCCAGGTCAGCCTCAGCTATAGTGAGACCCTCCCTCAAAAAAAAAAAAAATCCCAGGATGTCTTCAAACTCACTGCAACCCTCCTACCTCTGCCTCTTGAGTGCTGGCATTAAAGATGTGTGCCACCAGGCCCAAATCCAGTGCTTTTGAGACCTGGGTCTCCTGCATTTACAAACTGACTGCCAGACTGGAAAACACATTGGAATTACAGGTGCATGTGCTGCCGATTTCCTGGTTTACATGGGTGCTGGGAAATTAAACCCAGGTCAGCAGGCTTTGTATGCAAGCACCTATAAGTCATCTCCCCACCAAATTACCCAGACTGGCTGGAAACTCACTCTGTATAGGCCACACAAGACTTGAATTTGTGTTCCTCCTACATTAACCTACTGAGTAGCTTGGATTAAGACCTTTACCCTCAGATAAAGCCCAACAATTTCTTTGTTCTTTCAAATTATATATCAATACAATTAGAGCTTCTCCAGTGACAAAAACTTGTTTTTTGTTGTGGTTCTTGGTTGGTTGGTTGGCTTTATTTATTTATTTTTTGGAGAAAGGGTCTCCTGTAGCCCAGGCTGGCCTTCACTTGCTAGCTAGCCAAAGATTACCTGGAACTTTTTTTTTCACTTACCTCCGTTTGTTTTGTTTTGTTGTGCTTTTGGGGAGTGGGTTTCAAAGTAGGGTCTCACTATAGGCCAGGCTGACCTGAAACTCACAGTCCCCTGCTGTCCTTGAACTCATGGCCATCTCCCTACCTCTGCCTCTCAAGTGCTGGGCCTCAAGGTGTGCACCACCACACACAGCTTTCATTACCTCTAAAGTGTTGGAATTATAGGGGTATCACCATGTTCAGGTAATGATTAGGTGCAGGGGATTGAACCCAGGACTTCATATATGCTAGGCAAGCACTCTAACAAGATCTACATCCCCAGCCCGCTCATGGGAGTCCCTCTTTCTCCTTCGCTGCTGAAGATGGAACTCCCGTCTCCTCCACAGGAGCTAGGCAAGGCTGAACCACTGACTTACCCACCAAGTCCCAGTTTCTTAGTTATCTTTACTATCCACAGTCTTTAAATTTACTGATGAAAATAATTAAAATTTTTGGTCTGGAATATAGACCATGTTGGGAAATGAATAGTAGATGAATTATCAATGACCCCATCAGAGAAGCCATCAGGAAATAAGAGGGACATGTTATTCATTGGCTTGTCATGTGACATGGGTCCAATTTCTCCCATTTTGGCCATTGCTCTGATGTAACAGGACAGTGAATTATGAAACAGTGGCCCCATGAATGCACTTTATTCACCCAGTAAGGAGGCCTACTGCCGGGGTCACATGGGACCCACAGGATGTGATGAGAAAGCTAGTAAAACATTTTTGTTATTATTATGTTTTTTCAAGGTAGGGTTTTGCTCTAGCCCAGGCTGACCTGGAATGTACTATGTATTCTCGGGGTAGTCTTAAATCTCTGCCTCCCCATTGCTTGGATTAAAGGCATGCCCAGTTTAATAAAATTTTGAGGGCTAGGGATGTAGCTCAGTGGTTAGAGTGCTTGTCTAGTTTGCATGAAGCCCTTGGTTTGATCCTCAGCTTAGAGAGGTAGAGACAGGAGGATAAGACATTCAAGGTCATTGAAGATCAAAGCCAGATTGGGATATATGAGAATTTATCTCAGAAAGGAAGTTAGGGAGTGTGATGATTAGGTTTTGTTGTCAGCTTGATCTTTTTTCATTATCTTGGGTGGGTCTCTGAGGATGATCACAGGAAGGAAGTTTATCATTGGGGGCAGGATATAAGGAAGCACAGGAAATCTAGAAATGAACATCCTTTCCTGAGAAGGCAGTGCAGGAAGGAAATTCCAGAGACTCAGGAAGCCAGTAAGCCTGGGACAGGATTGCAAGACCCCACCCTAAGGCTAGATAAATGGGAAAGAAAATTTTCTACCATCAACTCTACCTGTTTTGTTGTGTGTGTTGTGTATGTTGTGTTGGTGATTGAGGGGTTTCTTTTCTCTGCTTGGACCTGTGAAAGGGGGGCAGCATCTTTGGTCATTATGGAATTTCCATTGAATCTCTAGCCTCAATAAATCCTTTCCTTCCATAAACTGCTCCTGGTTTGGAGATCCATCCTAGCTACATGTGGCTGACTACAAAAGGGAAGGAAGAAAGGAAGAGAGGAAGGATGAGAGGGAGAGGCAAGCAGAGGAGAATTGGAAGGAAAGAACCTGAAGAATTATCGGCAGTTAATGTTTGCTGGAAGGGAGAAGGAGACATCTTCCTCAGTGGTGTAGCTACTGGTAAATGGCCT
>PVHP010042188.1:0-15076 GCA_004024765.1 Zapus hudsonius
AGAGCAATCTTGTTGAATGTTCTAAGTGACCTTAGGGGAAAATACGTATTTTGTTGTTGTTGAATGAAGTATTTTATAAATGTCAATCCAGTCCAGTTGATGGATGGTGGTGTTGAGTTCA
Organism: Zapus hudsonius; assembly: GCA_004024765.1. Taxonomy (NCBI): domain Eukaryota; kingdom Metazoa; phylum Chordata; class Mammalia; order Rodentia; family Dipodidae; genus Zapus; species Zapus hudsonius. The sequence continues at coordinate 122 of PVHP010042188.1, forward strand.
ACTGTTTCCTTACTGATTTTTGGCATATTGGATCTACCAATTACTGAAAGAAACACCCTTTTATGTCCTTGAAAATGTTCTTTCTTCTGAAGGTTTTTCTATCTTAAATTCATATTTCTAGTCTAGATTTTATTTGAATTATAGTAGCATGATGCATCTTTTTCTTCCCCTTTACTTTTGAGGTGAATCTGTCTGTCTTTTGGTAGTTTTTAGTGTATGAGTGAGTGAGTGAGAGAGAGAGAGAGACGAGTACATGTGGCTCATGTGTGTGCAGTGTGTGCATGTGTATATGCAGTATATCACCCTGTGCACACACTGTGGAGGCCAGAAGAACATATCAAGTATCGTCTCTAGCTCTTCCACCATATTTCCCCGAGACAGAGTCTCTCACTGAACTTGGAGCTTGCCATTTTCCAGTTAGACTGGCTGGCCAGTAATCCTCCTGTCTCTCTCACACATTCCCCACTGGCTCAGTACCAGGGTTTCAAGCATGAGCAGCGTGCCGGGCTTTTCACGTGGGTGCTGGGAATTGAACTCAGCTCCACATGTTTGCACCACTTTTACTCACAAAACCATCTCCCCCTAGTCCCTGTGCCTTTGTATTTAAAGTGAATTTCCTGTCAGTAGCATCTAGTTGAATCTGATTTTCTTAATCATGCTAACAGTCTCTGTCATGTAATTGATAAATTTAAATCATTTCCAAAAAAATTGACCACTGGTGAAGTTAAATTAAATAAGAACTATCATGTTTATAATTTTCTTGTTGCTATACTTGTATCTCTCTCTGTCTCTCTCTGTCTTATCTTTCTTCCCTGTTCCATCTTGTGTGACTCCATTCTTGCTCTTCTTATAGCAGATCAACTACAGTCTTTCAAAAATTAACAATTGCTCTAAAGTTGGCAATTATATTCAATATACATTTGAAACCATGTAAGTTCATGTTCAAATAGCACTATATGCAAGTACCTTACAGTAGAATGTCCCCAGGGCTTCTTCCCAGTGTCATTCCTGATAACGCGACCATTACTCATTTCATTAATCCATTTGCTATGAATACCCAACTCACTGTAAGCTATATTATTACTTTGAACAAAAGGTATCTGTTTTGTCAATTAAAGATAAAAGTATTTTATTTTACCTTTGTTCCTTCCTTCTCACATACTATTCTTTGAATTAAATTAAACTGAATTGAATCAAAGTTTCTCCCCTTATCACTTTCCTTCTTTCTGAAGAAATTTTCTCACAAATATCATGAAAGCTCTGTTTTTGTTTGAAAATTCCTTATTACACATTAACTGTTGAAGTGTAATTTCATTGGCTTAAATTATATATAATCAAGCTTTCTTCTTGTAACAGATTAAGTTAGCTTTCCATTTTCTCCCGACTTCCTGACTTGCCAGGTTTCTGAGAAGCGCTTCTTGCCTTTAGTGCCTTGAGATAAAGTCATCTCTTTAGATAAATTATCTCTTTAAATAAAGCAATGGTTTCCTTCCATCTTCTTTCAACTATTGCTCTTTTAAAAATATTTTTATTTATTTTCAAGCAGAGAGATGAGAGAGAGAGAGAGAGAGAGAGAGAGAGAGAGAACAGGCCCAACAGGGCTTCTTGACACTAAACAAACTCTAGATGCATGTGCCACTTTGTGCATCCTGGCTTATGTGGGTACTGGGGAATTGAACCCAGGATGTCAGACTTTACAAACAAGTGCCTTTAATCGCTGAGCCATCTCTCCAGCCTGAGTATTTCTCTTTTGACTGAGTTTTGCAGCTTGAATTTGAGTGCCCAGGTACAGAAGTTTGAATTTATCTTCCTGGATATAAATTACATTTGCTATATCTTTAGTATTATTTGTCATTGATTTTCAAAAGATTTTAACCACTATAAATGCCAGCATTTTTTTCCATCCCCTTGTCTTTTGCTTCGCTCACAGATAGCCCAGCTGCCCATATGCGAGACCTTTTAAAATTGCCCCATTCTATTCATTTTTTTTAAATTTAATATTTATTGTCCATATTGAGTTACATTATTTAGTGGGCAAACCATGCGTTGTTATCCCGACTTCCCCAATTTCCCCCCCTCCCCATCCCTGATCAGTTGTATATCCTCCTTCGTGGGCTGTCTGTGTTAGTCCTTGTGGCAAGGGATCCTGGATATCTTAGTATTCATCCTGGTCTTCCTGGCCCAAGTGAGTTGTTACTGATGGGTGCTATGCCTCTGGACCGTCTCCCCCACCACGGCTCTCACAATCTTTCCGCCCCCTCTTCCGCTCAGTTCCATGAGTCGTGGTGGGTGAGTATCTATTCATTTTTTGAAAGCATTCTCTCTTTTTTTTGTCTTAGTATTCTGGTTTGGAAAGTTTCTATGAATGGATCTTCAAGATTGTACATTTTTTTCCCTCTAGTAACTTCTAGTCGAGTTGATTGATCATCCAGGGTTTCTTCCTTTCTACTGAAATATTTTTTGTTTCTATTGTTTTCTTTTGAAACTTTCTTGGTGATTCTTTGATTACCCATTTGTTCTTCCATAGTGTGCACTTTTTCCTACCCTAATCCTTGACACATTAATCATAGTTGTTTTCAATTCCTTTTCTGATGAGTCTTGTTTGCAACACTGTATTGTCTCTTCCTTCTCTTTTGTTCTCTTGACTCTGGGAAATAGGAAGTGAAACAATGTGCTTTTATTGTGAATTATTAACATGACTCTGACTAGAAGTAGTGTTTTAATCTCTACTGTAGCTGTACCTATTAGGACCCTCAAATTCTCTGAAATTCTCATCTCTGTATTATTTGTTATCTTTGGCTATTCTGGGCTTTGTGGCTCTTCCTTCTGGAATCCAGTGCCGCTATCCTGGGATGCAGTTGGTTTTGTGGTAAAGTGCAGGAGGAGAGGACACAGTCTCTCATCTCAAGGTTACATCCAATCGCTTAGTGGGCCTGTCTCCCTGGGGTATGACGTCAATAGCATGTCTCATCCTACCCCATCACTGGGGACAGGAAAGCTACAGGGGTCTAGGGGTTGACAATTGTACTCCTTTCTAAGTTAGAGAAAAATTCTGAAAATGTTTCACTTAGAATTAGAAATAGAACTCCCAAACAACCCATCTATACCACTTGTCGTGGTTTGATCCAGGTGTCCCCCACAAAAAATGAATGTGTTCTCAGTAATCAATGGCAGTTCAGGAATTAAAACCTCGCTAGAGCTGTGTTGTTGGGGGCGGACTTATGGGGGTTATAAGCCAGCTTCCCCTTGCCAGAGTTTGGCACACCTTCCTGCCGCTGTTTGCAGTGCTGTGGCGGAGGTGATGTCCACCCTCTGCTCATGCCATCGTTTTCCCTGCCAGGATGGAGTCTCCCCTCGAGTCCGTAAGCCAAATAAACCCATTCCTCCACAAGCCTCTTTTGTTTGGGTTCTTTCTGTGTGGCAACTAGAAAGCTGACCGCAACACCACTCCTGGGTACATGCCCTAAAGACCCCATACTCTACTAGGGAGATACTGGCATGACCATGTTGATTGCAGCTCTATTTACAATTGCTAAGGATTGGAATCATCCTAAATGCCCATGAACAGATGAGTGGATAATGAAAACGTGGTACATATAAACAATAGAATTCTATTCAAAAGTATGGGCAAAAATGAAAATTGTGAAGACTGCAGGAAATAGGATGGATCTGGAAAGAATTATATTAAATGAAGTGACTCAAATTCAGACAGGCAAAATCACATGTTCTCTCTGATACTCAAGTCATAGCCTGGAATATCTGTAAGTGTGTATATATGGGGGACAAATATGGACAAAACCATAGAATGATAATCAAAAGCAAATATAAAGAGATGACCTCAAAGAGGGGTGAGGGAAGGGTTAAAGGACATAGGTGACATGTAAACAGAAGATACTGAGGGAGGAGAATTAGGGAGGAAGAAGGTTAGGAATAGGAGAGAGTGAAAAATCAACAAAGATTATATTTGAAAGTGCCATAATGAATGATAACTAAATATTTGTATGCCAACTTTTGAAAAGTCTCCTTGGGCTGGAGAGATGACTCAGAGGTTGAAAACACTGTTTGCAAAGCCTGATGGCCTGGGTTCAATTCCCCAGCACCCACATAAAGCCAGATGCACAAAGTGGCTCGTGCATCTGGAGTTTGTTTGCAGTGGCTGGAGGCCCTGGCATGCCCATTCTCTCTCTCTCTCTCTCTCTCTCTCTCTCTCTCTCTCTCTCTCTCTCTCTCTCTCATAATTAATTAATAAGTATTTAATAAGTATGCTGTTATTTTTAAAGTCTCCTTTAGAGCATTTGATGCTAGTATGGAGATTACTTTGTGCCTATGACAAAATATCTTTCCCTCCCACTACTCCAAATACAAAGGAATTTCTTTATGGTCTTCACTGTAAGAATCTGATGTACTTGGAAGTAAAACTCAGGAACATTCATTGTATCCATTGGATTCTGACTTGGTTCTCAGTAGACTCCATAGAAACGCTTCCAGTGGTCTTTGACCAAGAAGAGTGGCTACCCCCATCAAAAATATCTCTCAATTAAGGCTGTAGAGATTGCTCAGTGATTAAGGCACTTGCCTGCAAAGCAGAAGGACCCAAGTTCAATTCCCTAGTACCTACATAGAGATAGATGGCTAGAAGCCCTATCATGCCTATTCTCTCTCTACCTCTCATAATAATAATAAATAAAATATTTTTAAAATATCTCTCAATTAACTATGATTATTCTGTTGCTCTCACTATTGGTATAAGAATCTGTTGAGTTTTGTTTTCACAGATGGCAAAAAAAAAAACCTGGGAGAACTGAGATCCATCAAAATGACAAGATAGCTGACCAGCTAGCACAAGACAAGCCATCTCTACCACATCTGCCAGGACCAAGGAGATATCACAGAAGAAGTGGAGATTTAAACATAAGTACTATTCTTACTGCCTGACAACTTGCTCCAGGGAGATGGCCATAGACACTAAAGACACTCAACACTCTTCAAAGCAGAATCCAGAGATTGCAGAGAGCTCAACAATGAAAGAGACTTATAACACACCCAGAAAGGCTCAGGAAACATTGCAGAAGAGAGGACTGGAAAGATGATAAGGACCACAGGATGGGAAGGAGTATACTGAGGTATTGTGTTTTGCCACCCCTCTCAGAGATTGTCTAATATATTCATAACCCCATGGTGAATATCAATAGCTCCACTCAGGAGAGGCCTCAGAGGAATAGGGTTGGGAAGAGGGCAACCTGAGAGGAATGAGGCCAACATGTGATTTATTCATAATTAATAAAAAATGAAACCCATGAAAGGGCATTCATCTGCCCTAGACAAGGCCACCAGAGGTGTCTCACACACATGCCACTCTCCCTCAACCTCTAAAATCATAGCACGGGGGCTGGAGAGATGACTCAGTGGTTAAAGTCTAACAGCCCAGATTCAATTCCTTAGTACCCACATAAGCCAGATGCACAAGGTGGCACATGCATCTGGATTTTATTTGCAGTGGCAAGAGGCCCTGGCATGCCCATTCTCTCTCTTCCTTTCTCTCTTTCTATTTCTCTGTGTGTGTCACAGTCAGCCACACACTGCTGGGATAAATCTCCAAACCATGCAGTTTATAGGAGGAAAGGATTTATTGAGGTTACAGATCCAGGGGAAGTTCCATAATGGTGAAAGAGGTTGGCCCTCTTTCACAGGTCCAAGCAGAGAGAGAAACCCATCATCAACACAACAAACACAGAACAGCAAATAGGCAGGGGGCTAAGGGAGAGAAATCTCCTTCCCCCTTATATAGCCTTAAGGCAAGGTCTTGCAACCCTATCTCAGACTTAATGGCTTCCTGAGTCTCTGGAATTTTCTTCCTGCACTGCCCACACAGGAAAGGATATATACTTCAAGCTCTCCTGAGCTTCATTATATACTAACCCCTATTGGAAGGCTGCATTCCTGCAAACATCCTCAGAGACCCACCCAAGATAATTAAAAAGATCAAGTTGACAACAAAACCTAACCATCACATTCTCCTTGCAAATAAAATATTTTAAAAAAAGAAAATCTCAGAACATTCTTTTCCATTACTCTTTTTTGCAACAGCTCAAGAGGCTCTGTGACCAAATGAGCAGGTTTTGTCAACAATGCTGTGCTTATCTCTCTTTAGGGGTTTCGTGAGTGGTTACTCTGGGTTTGATATCTCAAGAAACTAAGAAAAGCAAGATTTTCAGTCTGTTTGACATTTTTCTTGTTGTCATGATAACTTTCTGCTCTTTTAGATGTCAGGGCTCAAACCAGAAAACACATTTCTTTTTCCCTTCGCTCATATTTATTTTCCATACTTCAGCATCCGGGAAGTCCATGATAAGTAATGTAACAACACAAAGATTACATGGGGCTGGAGAGATGGCTCAGGTGTGCTTCCTGTGTCTTGTAGTTACCTTTGCTTTGCTGGGACAAAACACCTGAACAAAAGCAGCTGATGGGAGGAAAGTTTTTATTTTGTCTTATATTCTCAAGGGGAAGCTTCATGATGGCAGGGGACAGCATAGCATGAGCAGAGGCTGGACATCACCACCTGCCACAGTAGGCGGAAAACAGCAGCAGGAGAGGAAGCTGATCTCTGGCAAGGTTGAGCTGGCTATAACACCCCAAATCCACCCACAATAACACCCCTCCTCTAGCAAGACACTACCAAATTACCACTAGCTGGGAACCAAGCATTCAGAACACATGAGTTTATGGGGGTCATCTGATTCAACCACCTTATGTAATCATGAGTACCTGAAGGGGACTGGAACCACCCAAGTTTGAATCTCTGGGTCCCACATAGACAGGTAGGCATGGATACACACACCTCTTACCCCAGTCCTGCAAACAGGACTAGAGACCAATGAACTGTCCAGGTTCACAGAAAAACAGCAAGCTCTACTACCAGCTCCAGTTAGAATTAGAAGAGCAACATAGCTAGACACCCAACATTTTGGTCCAGCTACCACTGGAAAGTGTCCCCACTGTAGGCAGATGCATGGGTTGCTACACACACACACACACACACACACACACACACACACACACACACACACACGCAAAAAGTATATAAAATAGTATAAAAAGATTATAAAGGAAAGAATCAATAATTTTTTCTCACGCTCTTCCCCACTCATTTCCTAAGCAGGGAGTGATTAATCTCCAAAGATGAAATAGCATTTTACAATTGAATTATTCATTGGAGAAGCTATTGCAACATGTTATTTTCCAGGAGGCTGGGGCAATTAGTGTAAGAGTTGGGTTGCCTCACGCTCCCTGGAGATAAAGGCTATTGTTCTTTCCTTCTCTTTGTGGAGCTCATGGGTGAAAGTAGAGACATTATTTGCTTCCATTTTCATTTTTTTAACCCAACCTAAACATGGAGCAGTTTTTGGATATTTTCTTTAACTTTTTGGATATGCCAATCTATTCATTGACTATTCTTAATCATGTACTTCACTCATCTTAATAGTTTTGCTATTTCGTTTTATTTTTAGATGTTTGCGGATTCACAAACAGCTGGAAAGTATAACACAGACCTCCATTTACTGTCTCCATTAGTAATGTCTTGTAAAACCACAATCCAATATCACAACCAGGATATTGACTATGGTCCAGTCAGATGTTGTTTTTTCAGTCGTTAAAAGGATTCCTCACACTGCCCATATACAACCACAATTGCTTCTCTCTACTCCTCTCCCCATTCCTTCCTTAACCCTGGCCACCACTCATGAGTTCTTCAGTATTTTTATTTATTTATTTTTTTGGTTTTTCAAGGTAGAGTCTTGCTCTGGCCCAGGCTGACCTGGAATTCACTATGTAGTCTCAGGGTGGCCTCCAACTCTGGGTGATCCTCCTACCTCTGCCTCCTGAGTGCTGGGATTAAAGGCGTGTGCTACCACACCTGGCTGAGTTCTCCAATATTATTTTATGATTTCAAAATATTATAGAATGCAATTATATAGTATGTACATTTTTTGAATTGGTCCCAACACTTAATTAAATCATCAAAAACTTATTCTTTTGGAGCCAGGTGTGGTGGCGCATGCCTTTAATCCCAGCACTGGGGAGGCAGAGGTAGGAGGATTGCCGTGAGTTCAAGGTCACCCTGAGACTACATGGTGAATTCCAGGTCAACCTGGATTAGAGCAAGACCCTACCTCGAAAAAAAAAGCAAAAAAATGTATTGTTTTGTTTTAACTCATCAAGTTATATATCATAGTATGAATGTTCCCTCCGATTTGTCTAAGAATTTGACTGCCGGAGGACATCCAAGTGGTTTCAAGTTATGGGATTGTAAATAAAGATGCTGTAAGCATTCGTGTGATGGCTTTGTGGAGATATTTATCTTCATGGTTCTGGGATAAATGCCCAAGAGTGAAACTGCTGGGTCATGTTATAGTAGCAAGTTTAGGGTGTGTGTGTGTGTGTGTGTGTGTGTGTGTGTGTGTGTGTGTGTGTGTGTGTGTGTGTGCATACCACATGTGTATACTGTAGAGGCCAGAGGAAGATGTCTGGTGTCTTTCTCTACCACTCTTCTGCCTTGTTTCCCTGAAACAGAGTTTCTCACTAAACCTGGAGCTTCTCACTTGTTTTGTTTTGTTTTTCAGTTAGACTGGCTGACCAGAGAACCCCAGCAATCCCGCCTCCAGCTCCACTGCTGTCAGCTCTGGGGTTAAGGCATGTACAGCCATGCCTGGCTTTTTACACGGGTGTTGGGGATCAAACTCAGGTCCTCACAATTGCATAGCAAGTACTCTTTCCCGATGAGACATCTTCTTCCAGTTTTCCAGACACATGTGCCTCTTTGTGCATTTGGCTTTATGTAGGTACTGGGGAATCAAACCTAGGTCACTAGGCTTTACAGGCAAGCGCCTTAACCACTGAGCCAACTCTCCAGCCCCAAGTTTAGCTTCTAAAGCGACACTGTGATGCAGAATACCTGACATTTTACATTCCCACCAGTGAGTGAGGTATGGATGATCCAGTTTCTCCTTTTCCTTACCAACATCGGGTATTGCCCCTGCTTTTTAGCAGAACTGTTGAGAGGTGTTGTTGCAGTCAGCTTTCTCATCGCTGCATAGAAAGAACACGACCAAAAGCAGCTTGTGGAGGAATGGGTTTTTTTTTGGTTTATGGACTCAAGGGGAAGCTCCATGATGGCAGGGAAAACGATGGCATGAGCAGAGGGTGGACATAACTCCTGGCCAACATCAGGTGGACAGCAGCAACAGGAGAGTGTGCCAAGAGCTTGCAAGGGGAAGCTGGCTATAATCACTATAAGTCTGCCCCCAACAAGGCATCTCCAACAAGGTTCTAATTCCCAGATCACCATCACCTGGGGATGGAGCATTTGGAACACGTATGTTTGTGAGGGACACCTGACTCAAATCACTACAGGCATTGTAATGTCTCCATGTGGTTTTAATTAGTATTTTTGTAATAGCTGATGATGGTGAACATCTTTTTCATGAGCTCATTTGCCTCTCTGTCAGTGAACTGTCTCTTTCCATCTTTTACCCCTGTCCTAATTTTGTACTTTTCTTTGTAATACCGTTCAGTTTTGAGAAACTTTGAAAAATAAATTCCAGATAATCGTATGTCAGGTATGTTGTTGGTAGCTATTTTCCTTGTAGTTTCTCTTTTGATTCTCTTACCTGGGTCTTTCAAAAAAATTAAAAAAAATTACTTTTGATGAAATTAAGCTTAGTGATTTTTTTCTCTTATGGATCATATATCTAATGCTATTTGAAGTCCCATTGTGATTTGTTTATGGTGGCACCATTGCATCACTTCTCATAGCAATTTGTGGTAGTTCTAGGGATTCCATTACATGAACCTAACTCATAGCTTCTCTCATTATCACTTCAACAATTCAAGTGAAATATATACCAGTATGTGAACTGAGGAGGGACCCCAGTGGATAGCTGACAGAGAGGAGGGAAATGGGGTACCTTCACAAGAATTGCTCATACAATGTATATACTTATTCAGAATAAAGGTATTAATTTAAAAAACTTCTCTTCCTTTTACTCACCTCATACATGATAAATCTGTCTTGAATATGTCCTTCACATACAATATTTTCTTCTGCAAGCAGACAGAATTTACTGGATTTCAGAGGAAACCTGGGTGTGGTGGTCCATGCTGTAACCCCAGCACTTGGGAGGTGGAGGCAGGAGGAACAGTGGTTTATAGACATCCTCAGCTACAAAGCAACTTCCATGCTAGACTAGGCTATATGAGACCCTGTCTCAAAGAAATCACTAGGTGCTGGAGAGAAAGCTGAGCAGGTGCATAATCTTGAGGGCCTGAGTTCCATCTCCAACAACCACATAAAAATTTAGGCATGGTCATGTATGCCTGTAACCCCCATCCTTACAGGGGACAGAGACAGAATAGATGGGGTCTCTGGTCTGACTGAAAATGTAAGCTCTAGATTCAGTGAGACACTCCTCCTCAAAGAAACAAGGAAGAAAAGTGATAGCTAGAGGGGACAACACCGATGATCTCCTCTGGCATCCACATATGTGAATGGGGCACCCCTAAAAACACAGATGTAGACGTGATACATACACACGTGTAGATGTGATGCATACAGACACCACACCACACATACTACACACACCAAAGCAAACAACAAACTAAAAAAGCCAGACTATCAATCACACCTTTAATCCTAGCACTAGGGAGACCGAGGTAGGAGGATCATTGTAGGTTCTAGGCCAGCCAGGGCTAGAGTGAGACCTGACCTCAAAAATTAACAACAACAAAAAAAAAAAAAAACAAGCAAACAAAACACTTCAGAAGAGAAAAGGTCAGCATATCTACCCACAATTTATAGCATGCCTTCCTTCTTTCCTGTTTCTTAGGCTCCTCTTCTTACCCCTGTCTTTCTGTTGGGAGGTCTTCCATTATGACATCACATATGAGTGACACATCTTCTTGGTTTGGGTTTTCAAGACATCTGAGTTGTTTCTGAAAATGTCTTTACTGTCGTGGGGTTCATGAGAGCTCTGTCCTCTCAGGACTTGAAAAATGACAGCGCTTTCTTCTAGCCCCTGGTTTCTAATGAGAAATTCGTGTTTTTGCTTTTTTCTGTGAGTAGAGATTATTGCTTTTTCCAGGCTTTTACAAGTGGGTTTTTTTTTCTGCCTTTACCTCCCATAAATTTAACTAAGGTATCTTGGCATGGCATGGATTTTACTGGATTTTTGTGTTTCACTCCACTTTTTAAACCTATGGGTTTATATCTCTGACTAAATTGGGCAAATTTTCAGCCATTGTTTCCTTGGGTATGTGTAAACCCCATATTGTGACAGTCCTACTGTCTTCTCCAGCTGAGTCCTCTGAGCTATGTCCTGAGTGGTTGTTCAGATGGGGTCATTCAATCACTGTAATTTTCTGCTCATTGATTCTTCCTTCTGTCATTCCTTTCTGGTGTTGAAATCATTGATGGAGAATTTTATTTCAGGTTTGTACTCTTCTGACCTCAAATTTCCATTTGGGAAGTCTTGTGTCTGTTTGCCAAGACTTCCTCTGTCTCTGATGAGGCTTTCTGGTTTTCATTTGGTTGTATGGGTTTGTCAGTGGAGGAGATGGAAGCATTTTCATCAACAGCCTTAAGAGCTTTCTAGGTGATTCTAAGACCTCTGTCGTCTTAGCATTAGTGACTGATGATGGCTTTTTATGGTCCCTTTTATGATCTTCCAGTTTCTTGATATAAAGACTATTTATTTATTTGCAAGAAGAGAGAATGAGCATGCCAAAGCCTCTAGCCATTTCAAACAAAGTCCAGACACATGCACCGCTTTGCACATCTGGCTTTATGTGGGCACTGGGAAATCAAACCCAGGTCATTAGACTCTGCAGGCAAGCGCCTTAACCACTGAGCCATCTCTCCAACCCCAAGAGTAATTTTATTGAAACCTGGGCAATTTTGCATCACATTACAACATGGACAGTTACTTAATTCTTCGATGTAGCTGGCTTTCTCTGACAGTACTCTTGTAGAAGAAGGGGACTAAATGTCACCTGGTTACTGTCAGGTGGAGGATGGAGTCCAGAGTCCTTGAAGTCGGTCTTCATTAGTGAAGGATGAAGATGGAGGTACGATCTCCCAGGAAGTCACCACTGACACCATGGATGAGCCTCATTGCCATCTGATGAGAATTAAAGTTCTTACAATGCTCTTGCCTTTACCTCCAGAGGATTGGTGTAGTCATTGTCACTGAAGTCCACGGTGGCAGAGAAGGCAGGGCTGGTCACGTGATATTCTCCATCAAGAAGTAGGAAGAGATGGATGACAGTGTTCATCTTACCTTCTCCTTTTTACTCAGGCTGAGACTCAACTCAAATAAGGGTACCACCTTTAGGGTTGGTCTTCCCATCTCAGTGAAACCAATCTAGGAACCCCTAACAGACATGCCCAGAGGTTTGTCTCCTGGGTGATTCTAGATCCTGTCAAGTTGGCAGTCAGAATTTATCACCACATCTGGATTGCAGGCACGTACCACCACCCCGGCACCATGTATATTTCTTCCACTCTGTGAAAGGAACTGAGTAATCAATAACCAAATGACAAAGTACAATGCTTTATTAGCCATTAAAAATGCATACCAGTAAAACCAGGGATAAACTAAAGAATAATGACTATTTCTAGTATTGAACTAAACAGCTTAATTCATGCTTACATGTTGTCATGGTTTGATCCAGGTGTCCCCCACAAACAAATGAACATGTTCTGATTGATCCTCAGCTGACGGCAGTTTGGGTTTTACAACCTCGATGGAGCTGTGTTGTTGGGGGGGCTTATGGGGTTATAAGCCAGCTTCCCCTTCCCAGTGTTTGGCACACCTTTCAGCCATTGTTTGCAGTGCTATGGCGGAGGTGATGTCCACCCCTCTGCTCATGCCATCGTTTTCCCTGCCAGGATGGAGTCTCCTCTCGAGTCCATAAGCCAAATAAACCCATTTCTCCACAAGCAGATTTGCTCAGGTTCTTTCTGCACAACAACTAGAAAGCTGGCTGCAACACATGTTAATAAAAAAAAGTCATGTAAAGAGCTGGAGAGATGTCTTAGTGGATAAGGTACTTGCCTGCAAAACTTAACAACCAAAGTCTGATTCCCCAATACCCACATAAAGCCAGATGCACAAAGTGGCCCATGCATCTAGAATTCATTTGTAGGAGGCTAGAGGCTTTGGTGAGCCCATTCTCTCTCTGTCTGTTTCTCTTCTATCTTCTCTGCTTGCAAATAAAAAAAATAAAATGAAATAAGTTTTTAAAGTCATGTAAAATAGGCTAGAGGAATTGTCTCGGTGGTTACAAGCACTTGCTCTGCAAGCCTGATGATCAAAATTCAGACCCCTAGAATCCACCTAAACAAGTTAAATGCAAGTAGCACATGCGTCTGTAATGCCAATGTGATTATAGCAACGGGAGGTAGAGTCAGGAGAATCCTGAAGCTTGACAGCCAGCTAGTCTAGTATTCACAGCAGCAAACAGTGAGTGAGACCCTGTCTCAAACAAGGTGGAAACCCCAAAGTTGTCCTCTGACCTCCACATGCACACCATGGCATAGGCATGTACACACACACACACACACACACACACACACACATTCGTGTATCAAGCATGTTCTTCATAGCTTTATTTATGATAGGCAAAATATAGATATAATTCAAGAGTTCATCAACACTCATGGATTAATTAAGTCATGACAGACTCATACAATAGAATTCTATACCGCCATGAAAGAGAGTATAATCAGCAATGTGTCTTTCCATCGCTTCTAAATAACCTTTGCATATTTTACTTTTAATGCTGTTTTAAAACTCAAGCTATATTTCCTGAAAAAAAGTTAGAAAGAGGAAATGTGCCATAGTGCATATGTTTTATGCAATTTAAAACACTTTTATGCACTAATTAACTTCACATATTTTTCAAATATGCATTCATGTCTAAGACATTTTTTTAAACATTATCATGAATATTGGGAAAGGGAAGACATTTCAAGTAAAGATGAGGGTAAAATTGGGGCAGTTAATTACATAAGTGAAAACAAGAAGGAGATTTGAAAATATTCACGTGAACGTGTGGCCTGAATAACTCTCCCTCTTCATCCTCTAAAGTAGGAATTTTAAAAATACAAGTATCTGTCACAAATACAAGCAAAAACAGGGGATTGTCCCAATTTTCTAATAACAGGAGCAACCTTCCTCCTGCCCTTGAGAAATCCCAGGTACCTTCCAACATTTTCTTTGATAAACTTTGATAGACATCTATACCTTGTTTTGCAATGTTCTTAAGTATTTTAAACTGGATACTAACTCCTCGATCCAAAACGATAAGAGAAATAAAATTAACATGACATGTGACTCACTCAACACATGTGAAGGACCATGAATGGCAAAATAGGATACACTTTTATCTAAAATCTGGACATATATTAATAACTGTCTTTAAAGTGGGCTGAGGAGAAGATAGCTCAGTCAATACAGTGCTCACCTCACAAGCTTGAGGTTCAGAGCTCCCACATAAAAATGTCATGCATGGCGGTGCACATTTAAATTCCTAGCATTGGGGACACAGAGATAGAAGGATGGATGCCTGGGGGTACCTGCCCAGCCATTCTGGTTTAATTGAGTAAAGTGAGATTAATGTGAAACTCTGCTTCAAAACAAGTGGGCAGAATTCCTGTGGAAGAACACCCAAGATTGTCCTCTGGCCTCACATACATGCTGTCATGGTTTGATCCAGGTGTCCCCCACAAACAAATGAATGTGTTCTAATAGATCAATCCTCAGCTGATGGCAATTCGGGAATTAGAACCTCATTAGAGCTGTGTTGTTGGGGGTGGGCTTATGGGGGTTATAAGCCAGCTTCCCCTTGCCAGTATTTGGCACCCCTTCCTGCCGCTGTTTCCAGTGCTGTGGCAGA
>PVHP010042189.1:0-15078 GCA_004024765.1 Zapus hudsonius
GCTCACTGCCATTCCCGTAGCTTCAACGCTTGCCTAGGTTTTTCTCCTGTGCCCAGAGTAAATGTGTAAAATTCCATTGTAAATCCTACGCAGTTTCTCTTTCTGGATTCTTGAGAGTTTGTAAATCTGGCATCTCAGAATCCCTTAGGCCTGATTTTAATAATTCAGAGTTTTGGGTCTCATCCCAGACTTTGTTGGCATGCCGCTGACTGTGTGCTAACCTTTCATTCACTCTTATGAGAAGCTGTGAACAGGACAAAGGGACAGCAGGCATGCTGGGAAAAATAATCAAAAGAATGAAGATTTTGACGTGAATAGAGGAAGGGCCAGGGTTTAGCATTCAGACTAATTGCATTTGGGTTAAGTGGTCATATGAGTCTTTTGTTCTGCCTGAGTAAAACGTCTTGGAAGCTGCTAGGTAGAAATTGGAGGTCAGGATGAAGAAGAGAGAGAGGATGGAATCAAACAGACTCATCTAACCGTCAAAAGCCAAGGTCTGGTTTTAACTACTTGGGTAGCCCAGTCTATGAACTTCCAGGGTACCTATTGATACAGAGAAACTGGGGCTCATAGACTCTGAGTAGAGAATCAGTTTATTTCCACACCAGCGTGGGCCCAGGGGAATCTCTTCCAAAGCCTGGACCCTGATTCTTGGTGATTCAAAGCTTATATACCTTATCTGGGACTATTAATTCTCAGAGTTCAAAACCCTGGCCTAGCGCCAGAGACCTTGAATATGAAATGGGCAAGTATTACAGAAACAGGAATATGGTCAATTAACAGACAGATGTGCACAGCTGGGCTAGGGAGATAGCAAGAAACACACGATGATTGATGGTAGGAGCTGCCGAACAGACCACAGCCTTGAAACAGTAGAAAAAAAATCTACAGCACAGAAGACTGTGCAATAAGGATAGAACCAATACAGAAGAAGTCTATTACAAGTCCATGACGTAACTTGGGGGGGGGTTAGGGGCTTCTAAATTTCCTTCCTCCAATTTCCATCTCACTATAAGTTTGAGGAAAAGAATACCATGTCTTTACCATGTCTTTCATCTTAAGAATTCTAGACTCAGTTGTCTAATACAGTAACCACCATTTAAATCCAAATGAATTAGAAATAAGATATTTAAACTTTAGTTAAATTTATTAAAATTGAATAAAATGAAGAATTCCAGTGTGGAACCTAACCAGCCCCATCTTCCTCAGCTAGCCTCTGGGGTACCTGGGTGGGCATTTCCATCTCTGCAGAAAGTTCTGTCAGACAGGGCTGGCCTAGAAAACAGGCTCCTGGGACCTGAGGGCATCATTCATTGCTTTTAATGCCAGCTCTGTCAGCTCTACATGGAAATGCAGCCTGTCGTGCTTAGGCAATGGGTCTTCCGAGACCTGGGAATTTCAGTGGAGTGGTCGAGGAGCTGATGAAATCAGCTTGTAAAAGTGTTTGCCAGCAGCCTTGCCCACACACAGAGGAGATGGATGTCTACAGAGACGAGCCGTGGTTGCTTCAGAGGGACTGAGAAAGGCCAGCCAGGGCCCCTGTCTCGGTAAGCCCTCCTTGAACTCTGATAGTGGTGTGTATGGGTTATCGCTGTGATTGGTCAGAGAGCTGTTTACTGCTTTCGTGTTCTATCCTTCCAGTAAGATCACCAACCATTTTTTTGTTTTGTTTTGTTTTTCAAGGGAGGGTCTTACTCTAGCCCAGGCTGACCTGGAATTCATTATGTAGTCTCAGATTGGCCTCAAACTCACCACAATCCTCCTGCCTCTGCTTCCTGAGTGCTGGGGTTAAAGGCATGTGCAACCATGTCTAGCTTATCAATCATTTTAAGGCAGGGGAAATGACATATTTTCTCCTGCTTGGCTTTTTAAAAATATTTTAATATTTTATTTATTTATTTGAAAGAGAGAGAGAGGGAGAGAGAGAGAGGTGGCAGACAGAGAAAATGAGCACACCTGGGCCTCCAGCCACTGCAAACAAACTCCAGACACATGCACCACCTTATTTTTCTGACTTTACGTGACTACTGGGGAATCAAACTCTGGTCCTTCTGCTTTGCAGGCAAATGCCTTAACCACTAAGCCATCTCTCCAGCCCCTGCTTGGCTTTTTATCCACAGATGATAAATAAACACTGGTCACTGGTTCTTGAACTAACCTGCATAGAAACTGGCTCTGTGTGTGTGTGTGCTTTCTTTCTTTTTTCATACATCAGAAGGGCAGAACTATCTCTTTCCTTAAGCCTGCCGCACTGAGCATGGCACACTTCATAGTTGTTTCTATAAAAATATTTGTTAGGGGCTGGAGAGATGGTTCAGCAGTTAAGGCACTTGCCTGAAAAGCCTAACAACCCCAGGTTCAATTCCCCAGTACACATGTAAAGCCAGATGCACAAAGAGGCACAAGCATCTGGAGTTCTGTTTGCAGTGGCTGGAGGCCCTGGTGTGCCCACTCCTCTCTCACTTTGCTTGCATATATATATATATATATATATATGTGTGTGTGTGTGTGTGTGTGTGTGTGTGTGTAATTTCTTAGGATGGATGGATGAGTGTATGGATGGATGGATGTCTTCAGACTCACACTAGAAAAGGTCTCATGTTTTAGTGATGTCACACTGTTCTGGTGATACATTGTTCCACATCTTGGAACATCAGGAATTCAGCATTGTTCCCTCAGAGATGAGCAGACATACATTCCAATGCAACTGTGAATTGATAAATGAGTTCATGTTTATGGATTTTCATCAGAGCATTGTCA
The DNA here is from genome assembly GCA_004024765.1 of Zapus hudsonius. Lineage (NCBI taxonomy): Eukaryota > Metazoa > Chordata > Mammalia > Rodentia > Dipodidae > Zapus > Zapus hudsonius. The sequence goes on from PVHP010042189.1 coordinate 2,761, forward strand.
GAGGGCTTTGTCAAGTCATCTTCTTGCCCTTGTTTCTGGTAGAAAACCCAACTGGGTAAAGAAGAGATCTCACTCAAAAGGAAAGTGTACCGAGAAGAAAATCTCACAGTTCATCATGTATGTGTTAGGTTACACCTTCAGGACTCTGTAGCATCTTGGGTTCATCTTTCAACAGCCCAGTCTTGAATGCATGCCAGAGACTACTGAGTCTCCTACCACCACATCATGTCTCCATGTGGAAGGCCACTGAGCCTGCGTGTTACACAGCAGAAAAGCACATGTGATCACAAGAGAGGGCAGGCGCCAGCTCCTGGCTGTTCAGCAAAGGGGCCAGATTTTCAGGGCTGTTGCTGTTGTATTTGTTCGCTCATGAGGTTCAGATGCTAAGGGGAAATCCAGTCAGATTTAACCAGAGAGTCTGAGCAGAGTGTCCTGCATCCTCCACCACCATACCTTTTAATGTTAACTGTCAAGTATGTATCGGTTTATTTCTTTCTTACAATTACTTTCCTATTAAAACAGAGTTCAGCAAGCCTTAAGATGGGCCAGTCAGGCCAAATGTGCCAACTGGGGCAATAGTGGCATGTCTATCATGGGGGAAACCAACTGCTCTCTAATTGGACTGGAGGCCCGCTCCACAAGAAGGAAAGCATGCCTGGTACTAAGGACCTAGTAAAACCCTATGGTGGGGAGGTCATGAGCCCTAGGGGAGTAATGCCTGCTGGTGTCTGGCTAAATACGTATATTATGCCCACCAAACTGCCTTATGTGCACTTCTTTTTAAAAAATGTGCATACCCAAAGAATAATGCTATTCTCACTCTTGCCTAGAGAAGCTTCTCTTTTCCAGATGGTGGTGACCACTGGGATAACACAAAAGACACCATAGTGCTGAGAAGAAGTGACAGTAGAGTGTTCAGCACTGGGACACCTCCATCACACTTCCCGAGGCTCAGGGTCTATTTTGGAAGAGGTGGTGGAAAGATTATAAGAGCCAAAGGAAGGGGAGGACTGCTTACAACCCAAACTTCCAGACACAAAATGACCTTGATATTCATGACTTCACAGTGCTTGATAATCCCTACACATAATGGAGGAAAAGATGATGACACTGAAACAAAAGAGAGACTCATTGAGAGGGGGAAGAGATATAGGGAGGGTGGAGGGAACCATAATGGTTTATGGTCTATAATTATGGAAGCTATCAATAAAAAGTTTTAAAAAATAGTAATTCATACATATTATAAAAATATAGACAGGTATAAAGAAAACTAACAGTATTTGTAAACCTACTGTCTTCATTTCACTGCTGTATATATTTGAGTATATCTTGTCCTTTTTGTATATATGATGAGGATGCAAATAGATACACTTAAAATCTTTTTTGGATCAATTAGAATCCTGTTGTTCGTGCTTGATCATTCCTTGCTTTTTGTATATAACAGTGTATTTTAGCAGTTACCAGTTGCCTCTGCTGGAACAAAACACCTGACCAGAGGAAGTTTATTGGAGGAGAGGGTATATTTTAGGTTTACGATTTTAAGGGGAAGTTTCCTCATGGCAGAGAAGACAGCTGGGGCGTCACATGTCCATATGAAGGAGGAGGCAGCTGTCAACACCCAATGGGCTGGACAAACCAACCCCAACATCCACCCCGAGTGCCACACTTCCTCCAGAAAGGCTCCATCTCCCAAAGGCTCCACAGGCTGGGGAGCAAGAAGGAGGCATCATCACAAACCCTTGAGTCTATGGGGGACATTTTACATTCAAACCACCACAGAATTATTGAGACAACATCCCCACCCATTAGATGTTTTTAAAATAAACCGATCTAAGTCTAATATTAATCTTCCAAATGTATAAGTTATAACTAAAGTATTAGGGAGAAGAAAATTTACAATTGCAAGTGCTTATATTGGAAAAAAGCAAAAATGCTAAAGAGAAATTAAAGAGAAAGAACAGTTTAATGAGGCTCCAGACAGGAAGATCCAGTTGGGAATGCTTTTCTGATGGACACAGTGACACGGAGATCGCCTGTCATTTCAGGTCATTTTAGGCTTCCACCTGCTGCCCTTGCCCTTCAGCTTGAGGGGCACCCTGACCTGAACTTGTTTACAGCACATTTTGTGCTGGGAGTAAGCCCACCTTGCTTGGCTTGTCTCAAAAGGTCTTTATTTCACTATTATTTTATGAGAGAGGAGCAGATACAGAGAAGAGAACGGATACACCAAACCAACTCCAGATGCATGTGCCACCCTGTGCATCTGGCTTTATGTGGGTTCTGGGGAATTGAACCTGGTTCCTTTGGGCTAGGCAGGCATGCACCTTAACCGCTGAGCCATGTCTCCAGCCCTCACTATTATTTTAAAGTTCTATTTTCACTGGACGTACAAGTCTAAGCTGATGGTTTTTCTTTTTGTTTCTTTTGGTATTTCCCCCTTATCTTCTATCTATCGCTATTTCTAATAATAAGATTATTATTTTGTGGGTGTATGGAGACCAGAGGATATTCTGTGGCATTGTGCCTATGGCACTGTCTAGCTTTATTGATACAGGGTCTCCCACGGGCCTGGAACTTGCCAAGTAGGCTAGACTTAGTTGGGCAGTGAGTCTCGGGGACCTGCCCATCTTGACTTTCCCAGCACTGGGATTATGAGCACACCTGGATGTTTTTTGTAAGCCTGGGTTCTGGGGATGGGACGCAGCTCCTCTTGCATGGCAAGCACTTTACTGGCTGGACTATTTCCCCAGCCTAAAAATATTTTTTAATCCTCATTTCCGTATTATATAACATGACTCTTACTTGCCTAGAGGGGGTTCTCCTTATAGATACTGTTGTAGTCAGCTTTCTAGTTGCTGCACAGAAAGAACCCAAGCAAAAGCGGCTTGTGGAGGAATGGGTTTATTAGGCTTACAGACTCGAGGGGAGACTTCATCCTGGCAGGGAAAACGATGGCATGAGCAGAGGGCTGGACATCACCTCTGCCACAGCACCGCAAACAGCGGCAGGAAGGTGTGCCAAATACTAGCAAGGGGAAGCTGGCTTATAACCCCATAAGCCTGCCCCCAACAACACAGCTCCAGTGAGATTCTAATTCCTGAACTGCCACCAGCTGGGGATCGATCACTCAGAACATATTTGTTTGTGGGGGACACCTGGATCAAACCATGACAGATACCCTATTCAGGGTTCTCTGGAGTTTTTAAATCTAAAAAAAAAATGAGGTCTCTTTCTTTCTCCCTCCCTCCCTCTTTCTCTACCTCCCTCTCTTCTTCTCTCCTTCCCTTCATTTTCCCATCCCTCCCTTCATCCCTCCTTCTCTATCTTTCTCTCATCTGGTTCTGAGAATTGAACCCAAAGCCACATACATATATGCTAGGCAAACACTGTACTATTCAGCTATAGTCCAGCTTATATTTTTATTTTGAAGCAGGATCTAGCTAAATGACCAGGCGTACCTTATAATTTACTCACTGTAAATTACCTTGTAATTTCCTCACTGTAAATTACCTTGTAATTACCTTGTAATTTACTCACTGTAGTGAGGGCAGTCCTTGAACTTGGGATCCTCCAGCCTCAGCCTCCTAAGTAGCTAGGATGACAGGCCTACAGCACCAGGCCAGGCTAAAGTTGAAGTTTTTATTAGGAAATTTGAGAGCATTATTCATTCAAATATCATCTTCCCCATTCACACTCTCTCATCTCCTCTCAGGACTCTTTTTGCACATGCATGTGGGTGGGGTGTGCATGCATGTGTGATTGTATGCGTGTGGGCTTGTATGTGTGTACAGGTGCATGTGTACATGTGGGCACACACATATGGAGGCCAGAGGTTGACACCTGGTATCCTCCTCAGTGGCTCTCCAACTTCTTTTTTGAGACAGGGTCTCTCACTAATGCAGAGCTCATTGATATGGCCAGTGTCCCTGTCTCTACCTCCCCATGCTAAGATTAAAGGTGTGTGCCACCTTGCCCAGCATTTCATGTGGGTGCGAGGAATTCAAATACAGGTCCTCATGCCTGCATGGCAAGTACTTTACCCAAGAGCACCCACTATAGAGACCCTGTATCAGTAAATCTGGGCAGTGCCTCTGGTCTCCACACACCCACAAAATAATAACCTTAACTTATTATTAGAAACAGTGATAGCTAGAAGGGGAAAATACAAAAAGAAAAACCATCAACCTAGAATTCTATGTTCAGTGAAAATAGACTTTGAAATAATTATTATTTGGAGAGTTTAGACAGAAGTATCCTGTGAAGGTGGATAATGTTTTGCCCAGAAACCATAGATTGTTATTAGAAAAATTTCAGTGCCAGGGATGGGATACCTTCCAGCAAGTTGTTGGCCAGGGTACTGAGGCCCCGAAAAACATTGCAGGCTACTGCCAAGGCTCTTGGTTGTTCATCAGAACTAGATAGTAAGACTTTTTCTGAAGACTCTGCATGCTTGGGCTTCAAGTCACTGAGAAATCAAGCTGGAGCTGAGCTGGAAACCTCCTCCCTGTTGACAAGCTGTCAGGATACTGGAAAGAGCTATGCAGCCTGTTGGGGAGAAAAGTCATCAATGGTCTTAACCAGCAGTGGACCCTGCAAGCTGGATGGCTGGCCAGGCAGGTCAAATGTGCCAAATGGTGAGATAATAGCATGTCTGGTTTAGAGGAAAACAACTGCTCTCTATTGCATTTGAATCATGGGAGGGAATTCATGCCTGGTACTGAAAACCTAGGCAAAGTGTGTGGCTGAGGAGGTCATAAGCCCTAAAGGGGAACCCACTACCGTTGTCTGACTACATGGATATATTGTGACCCCCCAAATACCCACTGAATCCTTATTTTTATGCTTATATATCCATGTTATTCTCATTTTTGATTAGAGAAGTTTCTCTTTTCAGACAGCGGCGGTGACCACTAGGGTAGCTCAAAAATGGCCAAAGAGCTGAGAAGAAGTGACAGTGGAGTGTTTACCACTGAGACATCGCTATCACACCCTCCAAGGCTCAGGGACCACTGTGGAAGAGGTGGCAGAAGAATGTAAGAGCCAAAGGAATGCGAGGAATGCTTCCAATGCTGTCATCAGACACAAAGTGGCCTTGATAGTCATGGCCTCACCGTGGCTGACACTACCTACCCCAGACATGAATAATAGCAGGAACCAAATGATGGACAGGAAGCAGGAAAAAGCTAGGACTGCATGCCATCTTGTATGAGAGAGGTCATCAATGGTGGTGAACAGCAGTGTACCTTGCAAACCCTAAGACTGGCCAGCCAGACCTAATGTGCCAACTGGGGCAATAGTGGCACATCTGTTGTGGGGGAAACCAACTGCTCTCTAATTGGACTGGAGGCCCACTCCATGGGAGGGAATACATGCCTGGTACTGAAGACCTAGTCAAAAATTTATGGCGGGGAGGTCATGAGTCCTAGGGGAGTAAGGCCTGCTGTGGTCTGGCTAAATACATTTATTATGCCCATCAAACAGACCTATAAGCATTTTTTTTAAAAAAAATGAGCATACCCATATACTAATGCTACTCTCACTTGTCTAGAGAAGCTTCTCTTTTCAGATGGTGGTGACCACTGGGATAACACAAGACACCACAGTGCTGAGAAGAAGTGACAGTGGAGTGTTCAGCACTGGGACATCTCTGTCACACTTCCCGAGGCTCAGGGTCTATTGCGGAAGAGGTGGTGGAAAGATTGTAGGAGCCAAAGGAAGGGGAGGACTGCTTACAATGCAAACTTCCAGACACAAAATGGCCTTGATATTCATGACTTCACAGTGCCTGATAATCCCTACACATAATGGAGGAAAAGATTACACCGAAACAAAACAGAGACTCATTGAGAGGGGGAAGAGAGATGAGGGAGGGTGGGGAGGGAATCTAATGGTTTATGGTCTATAATTATGGAAGATATCAATAAAAAGTTTTTAAAAACTTCACATACACGTGAATATGACTCCAAAAGAAAATAAAGGAAAGAAGGGATTCTGTGGAGGGGGGACCAGGGAGAGGAGAAAGGGGAGGGCGGAAGGGAATTATGATCATGATATATTGTCTATACTTATGGAAGTTGTTAATAAAAAGCTAAAAAAAGTTTCCTAAGAGAGTTCTAGCCACTGTATAAAATAAAACCCTTAATCCTTTAAATTTTTGTTTTATTTATTTGCATGTAGAAGGGTGGTTTAACAAGATTTAAGCATTGGTGTTAATAGAGACAGAAGTGCATACGGACACATCCAGGCATGGGTGTGAGCGTCTAAAAGGAGTAGCACTTATATGAATATATATATACATATATACATACATATATATATATGTTATGACAGAGGTTAGCAACTTTTTTATCTTTTTGGGACAAAATCTCAACTATGTAGCTCAGGCAGATCTCAATTATATATATATATATATATATATATATTTTTTTTTTTTAATTTTATTTGTTCTCTCTCAATTATACCTCAAAGGGTTTTTTAGAAGCTTCTCCTATTTCTTCTTCCAAGATTTTCAGTAAGAGAGAGAACTAAAGTAGTTCCAGAGGTAAGTTGGATGCAATTGGACCAGAGAAGATAAACCATGGGTCACAGGATTGCTCAGGGGTGTGAAACCATTTCTTTTACTCTAACTGTAATTTCTTGGGAGGTTTCAAGAAAATTGTGGGTTTATAGCTGGGGAAGGAGAAATACTGTATGGCTTGGGCCTTAGGCATGGTTCATTATCTTTTCATGGCCAAGTGTGAATTGGGCTGGAATTTGTGACTCAGTTGGTAAGAAGCTTCAACCTGACTCTCTTCCCGAGTCTCTTTAATTTTTTCCCGTCTTTCTATCCTACCTCAGTTGGCTACATTTCTCTGCTTCTTTGGAAGCTTTTGGTGGTTTGATGCACCAAAGAATGTGCGAAGGGTCAGGCAGCTCCAGAGACACCCTCCCCTTGAGTGGGAGGTGTCTATCTAGAGCTAAAACCTAGTTGCTTAAACTGATTGGTCAGATATGAACCAATCAGCTGTCTTTCTGACTCACCTGGGGAAAACTTAATTTAACTTTCCTAGAAGAAAGTGTTCTCTTCCCCACATGGCAGGCCGGCAAACAGACCTCTGACACTCTAGGGATGGGTAAGGTCTCCCCAGTCTCCACCACACCCTGTGTCCCTGGGTGCAGAGATGCCATCTACAGGACAGGTAGACAGTGCAGTGTCTTAAGAGCTGAGACGGTGTCATTGCTATAAAAATGTCACCCTCTGTTCTGGCCAGGTCCCTGAGAGGATGCGGGAAGGAACAGTTCTAGACATGACCTGTGGGATTTGAAATTGCATCTGTTCTGATGTGTTTGAGGAAATGGGGCCAGAAGGTAGAATCATCTGGAAGCATGCTTGTACTTTGGAGAGGATTCCAGCCTCATTCCTGAAGGCCACTGGGCTGTGGAACCTTTTCGAGAGCGGATAAAAAGTCAGTCTGGGCCTGAGACAAGACTTTCAGTTAACAGAAAACATTATGATCTTCCTCAAGTAGTTTCCTTTCCAACTGGTTGTGAAAAGAAGGAACAAAGGTCAACTTTTAATTGGGTTGGGATCTCTGGAGGCTCTGAGATTGGTTTATTTCTGTATAAGCACACGCTCACTTGTGACCAAAGGGGGTTTATTATCCACATTAGATAAGGTTTGTGCTTTTAGATGTGCCATGAGACCAGGTATAAAACTATCCTCACCAAAGAAATACAATGTCGCATACACAGCTCTACATTTTGGAGTGGGTGTACTTAAAAAAAAGTAAAAGAAAATTGAAAATAACTAATTTAAATAATGTATTTTATATTATCAAGACATTATCATTTTGATATGTTATATGACTAAAATAAAAACATCAGGAATATCACCATAATTTTTTTTCAAAATTAAGCCTTCAGAATTAAAGAAATCTCATTTCAGAGTAACCACTTTCGAAGCTTGTATTAGATTTCATATCCACTACTGGCTCCCTTCACACTCTGAGAGGGTCACTGTGAGTTGGTCACTGTGAGAGCTAAGGCTCTTGCTACCAAAACCTAACCACCCGGGTTTGATTCCCCAGTCCCCACGTAAAGCCAGATGCACAAAGTGGCACATGCATCTGGAGTTCGTTGGCAGCGGCTGGAGGCCCTGTGTCTCCATCTCTCTTCTATCTCTAGCTGCTTAAAAATAAATAAATAAAATATTGTTTTTGAAAATGACCACATGGAGGTCTCCCAGTGCAGATCACAACCTGATCACACCCTTGTTTCTCCAGCCATCCCCCCATCTCCCACTCCCCCTTTACCCTTGCAAGGGTCCCCAAGATGGATGCTTCCTTCCCTATCCAAGCTAATGTGCTAAGTTTAGGAATGCTTTATCTGCAAGTTCTCAAAATCCAATGTCCAAGAAGTATAGATATCGACTTTCACTATGCCTTTTTTTTTTTTTTTGAGACAAGGCCTCATGTGTCCCAGCCTGGCCTTGAACTTGACTGTAGCTGAGGATGTCCTTGAACTCCCCAGGGCTGGGATTGTCATTATTCCTTTTTCTTGAGAAGCATCTCTGTTCACAAACAGAAACAGCACATGAACGCTTCTTTCTGTGGAGCTAGAGACTATCTGGAGTCACTGTCAAGAAAGGGTCTTTATAAGGTACGACCCCCACCCCATGTTCATGCCAACACATTCCTGAGGAGACATGCACCCCAGAAGATTTCCAACTGCTGACTCAAACACCCTCTTCAAGGTGGGCATCAGTACTGAGATCTGTAATATAAGAAGTGCCCAGACCTAGAGAGATGGCTCAGTGGATAAAACAGTTGTTAAGCCTGGGTGCCCGTGTTTGGCAGGCTTCTGGAATCAAACATGGGAGGTGGAAGCAGGAGGATTTCCTAGAAGCTCAGCTCTCAGTGAGTGCAGCAAAGATGAGAGAGAGACAGAGACACAGAGACCCTACCTTAAACAAGGTGGAAAAGCACACACACACACACACACACACACACACACACACACACACACACACACACACCAGCTCCTGGAAAGAATCCACGTTAACAATGGAAATGGATAGTTTCAAATGAGAAGTGGTTATTGCCTGCAGAGCCCCCTGGACCCTTTGCTCTGTCCAGCACAGGACAGGGAAGCAGCGGGTTCTCTCTGCACAATGCTGTATGTCAGTGCTGGCAGCCAGCTTGCCTTGGTGGGAACCTGCTCAGCACCTGTGTCCAGGACTCAGCTGCTCAACCATCTACTGAGATTTGGAGCAGGTGGTTCTAGAAGCTGGTAGGCTGCTCCTCTGTCACTGAAATAAGTGGAGGGTGAATACATAAAAACAGCGCCTTTGATTCCCCTGGAGCAGGGAGCCAGTGTCCAGGGCGTCCAGCTAAGGGCTAGCAGGCGTGGACAGGCTTCTCATGACAACCTGATGTGCTTTGTCACTGAAGGTGGACTTGTGAGGTCAATCATCCATCAGATACACCTGCACCAGGGAAAGACTTCCATTCCAGGAATATCAGCATTCCTTAAAGATTCACTGGTTTGGGCTATAGCTTTGTAAGCCTGGCTATAAAGAAGTATTTTTTTTAAAGGAAAGCTCAGTTCTATTCTGAATCAGCTGAGCACTGATGAGGAAATTCCCCGGCCGTCCGCCAGGGGGAGATGCTCACTCAGCCCCGCAAGCCTGGAGGGGCTGTGGCTGAAATAAATCTAGGAAATTGATTTGGGAATGGTGTCTTCACCTCTTCTCCATGTTTTAGCTTTTTCACACGCTTGTGTGGTTAGGTTAACATCTAGGTGCCATCAAGGTGTGTATTATAGTTCCTGTATTTGCGATCTAAAACTCCCTACAGCGTGGGCATTTGTATCCTCTTTCCAACACCAAGTTTTGCAGACAAACATGTTCAGGGATCTCTGGGGCCAGGCTGGACCCTGCACGAAGTTACACAGCAGGTGGGCTTCTTGTCCACACTGTGAGTAGGACCACCGTCCGTTTCACGCTCACCCACTGGCTTTCACAGCTGCTTCACGCTGGGCCCTTACAATCAGCACGGAGAAGACAGGGCTCATGTTGTCTATTTGTTTTTTCTGGTTAAAAAACAAACAAACAAAACCCATGCTTATGTTTGTTTCTAAGGCAGGACATGGGAATGCGCTCTTGCAGGAGTAGGAAAACATGGGGCGAGGGGTCTGGCCCCTTGATGCCCACTACTTAGCACCTCAGATAAATAGGGGTGACAATACCCATTGGCTCTGATTTTTGTGGGATTAGAGATACAGATATTAAAAAGGAATAGAACAGTAAATGGCATCTAAAAGATGACCAGTCATTACTTTTTTCCTTTTGGTTAAGAGTCTTTTTAGTATTATTATTTGCATGAGAGACAGGGGGAGAAAGAGAGCGAGCGAGAGAGACAAAGAGAGACTATGGGCGTGTCATGGTCTCTGGTCACTGAAGGAACTCCAGATCCTATGCCGCATTGTGCATCTAGCTTTAGGTAAATTCTGGGGAATCAAACCTGGGCCAGCAGACTTTGCAAGCAAGCGCCTTTAACCACTGGGGCATCTTCCCAGCTCTGGTCAAGAATGTTTTCTGCTGAAAGAAGGTAGCGTGGTCCTGTACTCCCAGCTACTCAGGAGGTAAGAGGATCTCTTGGTCTCAGGAGGTCAAGGCCAATCTGGACAACATGAGATCCCTGCCCCCATTTCAAAAAAAATTAAATTGTATCATAAACTGGCCTGCTGTCCAGTACCGAGACTTGTGGAATGGACGAACAGAAAGATAAACATAAACCAGTATCACAATCTCATTATGATCAGAATAGATTAAAGCTACTTCCCATCCCAGGTACTCAACGTCTGCCAGAACCCAGCTGTATGGGTGCCCACCCCAGAGTACCCCACCATGGGTGCCTTTATCCTCCCCAGATGTATGGTTTGTATGTCGCCTGTGCGTGTGGAGACCAGAGGTTGACTTCAGGGGTCTTCTTTGGTCACTGCCCCCCTTATTTACTGAGGTAGTGTAGCTAGTTGAACCCAGAACTCCCCAATCCAACCAGTCTAGTGAGCCAGCTTGCTTCGGGGACCCCTGAGGGCTGGGATCACCTGCCTGCATCTACCTGGGTGCCAGGGTCCAAACTCAGGTGCTTACTCGTGTATGGCAAGTACTTCATCACTGAGCGGCTCCCCAGGCTGAGTTCTGATTCCAACCTTATCCCAAGAAGGCTGCCATTGCAGCGCTGGACTGTCCTGGAGCTAAGGTCTGATTTTATACATGCTTTCGAAGGTTCCCAGGATTGGGTAATTGATACATTGAGCCTCTCTCTGTCTGTCTGTCTGTCTGTCTGTCTGTCTGTCTGTCTGTCTGTCTGTCTCTGTATTTTTCTCTCTCTCTCTATCTCTCTCTCTCTCTCACACACCTGCTTTCTTGGTACCTGGCCCCTCAGTATCCTGACGAGGAGATACATATAAGCTCAGGACTTAATTCTCTCGGCCTTCTTGGCTTCCCAATTGAGATAGAAACCCACCACTAGCCCTGGTTGCTCAGTGGGGGCTTCATACTGGGGCACAGCTGTACTTTGGGTAAGTGGGCTTCGGTGGGTTGGCCTGGGAACTTGGTCATTTTGTGTAATTTTGTGACCGTGGGACATGAGGTCCACATTCCAATTTTAGGAATTTACCTGAATATTGTAAACTGTTCTAGAAATGGCTGCACTAGAACCGTGGTCCCGATGAGTAGGGTTGTCTGAAAATGGCCGTGTTTGCAAAGCGGACTCCATGCCTCTGGCAGGCAGTCAGGGCCACACATGGTCTCAGATCACAAGTCGAGGTGACTATCAGGAATGGGGTCCACTCTTCAGACCAGGAGCAACGGATGCCCAGTATGAAAGAGGAAGAAAGGCAGATGCCAGACAAAGCATGCTCACCACTGGAATGCACTGGAAGTTCTTGAACGTGGAGGCAGGGCTGAGACCGCAAGCTCAAGCCCCTGGAGTGGACATTACAAACATCAGCCATACCAGCATCTTTGTCTGGGCATCGTCTGCTGCTCCTGTGAGCTGGAACAGGCCTGGGCACAGGGAGGCATGGAGATCGGGGTGGGCTGTTGTGACTGGTACAGACAAGGAACCGTGTATACATTTTTTTTATTGTCCATAATGAGTTACAACATTTAGTGGGCAAACAATGAGTTGTTATCCCCAACTCCCCGCTGCCCTCCCCTCCCCACTCCACTGGATAACCTCCTCCATGGTTGTCTGGATCAGTCCTTGTGACAGGGGACCATGGATAGCCTAGTACTCAGCCATGTTCTCCTGGCCATGCCTCTGGAGAATCTCC
>PVHP010042190.1:0-15065 GCA_004024765.1 Zapus hudsonius
AAATTTTTATCTTGGCTGCTGAGTCCCAAACCCAAGGCTTTGAGTGTGCTAGGTAAAGTGCTGTACCTCTGAGACACACCACCAACCAGCCCCCTAGTTTTTAAAGCCCTTTTCTTGGAATCCAAAAGGCAAAACTTTTTTTAAAAAAATTGAATTTGGGAGCCAGGCATAGTGGCACAGGCCTTTAATCCCAGCACTCAGGAGGCAGAGGTAGGAGTATTGCCATGAGTTCAAGGCCACCCTGAGACTACAGAGTGAATTCCAGGTCAGCCTGGGCTACAGTGAGACCCTACCTGGAAAAAACAAAATAAAATAAAATAAGAAATTGAATTCGGGGCTAGGAGTGTAGCTGAGTTGATAGAGTGCTTAGCTAGCATTCACAACGCTTTGGCTTCAATCCCCACCAACAAAGAAAGCAGGCATGGCGGTACAGGCCTTAATCCCAGCCCTCTAGGGCTGGCGGGAGGGAGAAGCTGAAGTATAAAGCCAAGCCATCCATGGCAGGACGGCTCTACAGCACAGCGCGGGCTACTTGAGATCCTGTCAAGAGCTGAGTGAGGTGGCGCACTGGCCAAAATAGGAGGATTGCTGTGAGTTCGAGGCCAGCCTGAGACTCCATAGTGAATTCCAGGTCAGCCTGGGCTAGAGTGGGAGCACGCAAAACCAAAATAATATTTTAAAAAGGGATTGATTTCGTACAAAAATCTGGATTTCTGGCTTGTGTTGGAAAACCAGAAATGCTAACAGAAACCAGTCACGCTGTGCACCTGCAGGCCTGTTTTCTCCAAGCCTCGCCCACCCCGTTACTCGTCCCCAGAAGCAGGTGAGCGGAGAAACCTACCGTGTGACTCAGAACATCTCTGAGAGTGGGGTCTGCGTCATCTCTGGGTCCCCTACTACCCACTCACATAAGTGTTAATAATAAATGTTAAGAGTTTTGTGTGTTTTTCCTAGTGTTGGGGATCCAGTCCAAGGCCAGGGAAATTACTTCCCTGCACGCTCTATCCCCAGCCCTTGCTTTTCTTTCAGCTATGATGTTATGGTGTAGCCCAGGCGGGCCTCCCCTTCTGGATATTGGGATTACAAGCATGTGCCCCCACCTCTGGCACAGCAGTACTTCTTGTTTCTTCTCTTTTCCTTTCCTTTCTTTTTCCCTCCCTTCTTTCCTCCATTCGTTCCCTCCTTCCTTCCTTCCTTTTTCTTTCTTTTTTCTCTCTCTCTCTTTCTTTCTTTCTTTCTTTCTTTCTTTCTTTCTTTCTTTCTTTCTTTCTTTCTTTCTTTCTTTCGGAGACAGAGTCTCATGTAGCCCAGCGTGGCCTTGAACTCCCTGTGCATCTGAGGATGGCTTTGAACCCCTGATCCTCCTGGCTCCCTAACTTTTCTAAAAAACTCTCACTGCCTCTCACACATTTGCTTTCTCTCTCTCTCTCTATCTATCATCTCTCGTCTACCTATCTCTCTGCTCCCCCTTCCCTTCTTTTCTTCTCCTGCTCTCTTTCCCTGCCCACCACCCAATCATGAATTCCTACCCAGTCTCCACACTTCTGCAGGAGCACGATGTGTTCTCCGGAGCTCCCTGCAGGGCTTGGCTGGCAGAAACCCTGCCAAGCCAGGCGCGGCATCTTCTTTGCCCTTTTGCTAAGAACTTCTGTGCGGACAGAGGCACAAAGGCCTCCAGCTGTGAGATTCTGGCCCCCGTGGGGAGCACCCCTCCCCTCAGCTCCCCCTGCCCGAGCCTCCGTGCTCCCCGGGCACAATTAGCTGGACAGTGTCCTGCTGGCTTTCAGCAGGCAGGCCTGCCGGCCACAAAAGAAACGGGTCTGCACACAAGCTTTCTGTGCAGTGGACTGGCGGGTCAGCAGTCTGAGTGGTGAGTCTTTGGTTTTTGCAAGTGAAGGATGACAGGATGACAGGGTTTATTTTCACAGAAGTAATTCCCGGATGCATAGATTCAAAGAACCTGAAATGGATGTCTTTGGAAGGAGAAAATAGGCTTGGGATATCATTTTGATGCCAAGGGAAAAAGGTAACTTTCTGTTAACGTGGAACTAGAAAGGAGAGACACAGTGGAGGAAAGTGGTCCTCCACATTGGCAGAGTGAGGAAAGGAGAAGAGAGAGAGAGAGAGAGAGAGAGAGAGAGAGAGAGAGAGAGAGAGAGAGAGAGAGAGAGAGAGGAAAAGGGAGCGCAGGAGACTAGGAAACAGTGAGGGAGAAGATGCCCGACTGAGATATATTTTTTAAATGGCTGTAGCTGGAGGCAGCTTCTGGGCAGCTTTGCCAATAATGTAGGGGGACTTGAAGGAGGTGGCAGGAGACAGGGAGCGCCTCAGTGCCGGGTGCCCAGTCTCTAATCCCAGACTGGGCCTCGCCCTCCCTTACACCTTGGTTTCCAAATGGGTGTTCCTGGCCCTGGAGGGGAAGTGTTCAGACAAAGGCTCTTGGCTGGTAGAGGTGACTCAGGGCCCCACACCTCCCCCTGCCTGCCTTGTGGCCAGAGGGAGGGGCGCTGCCCACTGGCCTGGCAACTGCAGGGTGTTATCAAGAGCAAACAAGACAACCCAGGGCAGAAAACGCCACTCAAAGTCACCTCGAATCACGTGAGCACAGGGTGCAGTTCCCATATCCCTGCTTGGGTGGCTTTGTCCATCCGGTTAACACATGATGAGTCGGCCAGTGTGGGTGTCCTGATGTCAAGAGCCCAAGGAAGGCAGTCACGCGGAGAGGTTCAGCTTCCATGTGTATGACCACCAATGTCCACCACCACTCAGGGATCCCGCCTCATCCTCAGCTCGTACTCAGCCTGGTGTAAAGTGGTCAGTCCGCAATTTACACAAGGACTAGAATTCCCATCTCTGCTGCCACGTCAAGCTCTCTCACCTCTGGGAGTTTGCAACCCCCCTCATCAGTACAAAGGGGTGGTGCCATTAAAAGTCTAGACTGTGCCTCACCCTCTTTCAGGAGGCAAGATAACAGGGCAGTGAGCCGATTGTGATTCCCAGGACGGGAGGTGGGATGCAGGATGCTCTTTCCCTCTGTTACTGATCATTCGCGAAGTACAATGTTCCTTTTTGTTGTTGTTTTTCTTTCTTTTTAAGGAAGAGGATGTGGCAATGTGGTTAAGAGCTGATCTTCTGCAGATGGAATGCCTGAGTTCAAATCCTGGTGCCATCCATCCTCCTAGGGTGACCTTAGGCAGGACACATCTCTGAATTTGCTGGGCTGTGTGGAAAGTGTAAGGTTTCAATGAGATAACCCTGTACTGTCCTTGTCGGTGACCACTAGGGTTCCCCAGCTCTGGGAGGGAGAAGAGGCTCTTAGACGAAGAAGACGCCAAGGCTAGGCAGGTGGGACATCACATCTCACACCATCTCTCCTCCAGACCCAGCATAGCTGCGAGGATGAGGCGGGGTGTCACCTCCCGCCACCGCCTCTACCCAGGCCAGAGGAGAAGTGAAACATGACCCAGACCCAGACCCACTGATGCAAGAAAGAAGCTGAGGGGAGGAGAGGCTGCTGACCACTGACTGATCCAGTCCAACAAGGAGGGCCAGGGCAAGTCCAGGGCTGCGTGAGGGTGGAGGATGGTGTGACCAGAGTCCCTCTGGAGGCTGGGCCAGTGGGCAAGGGGTGGAAAGCTGCTCCTGAGAATGCGGAAGGAAGCACTTTTATCAGCTTTAACAAGAACAGAGAGGGAAGTTGTTTGCAGCTGGCCAAATACCTTAGCTGTGACCTGCTGTCTTTAAGGAGGGGTCCCTGCCAGTTTTACCTTCAAGTCTCTTGCTGGCGAAAACAGAGCTTCTGATTCTTAGAAGCTGCTGACATCTCTCAGCAGCTGTTGAACCAGCAAGGAGGGGTTGGCTTGTCGCCCAGCCTGTCTGCAAGCCCCCAAGGAACACTGCCATGCTTTCAGCGCTCTTCTTTTATGGATGTGGCAACTGAGGCTGGGCAGTGGTGTCTTCTCCTAGTTCAGCCATCAGCGCTTCAAAGGCCGCACTCCCTTGTCGCTAAAGTAGGCAGGTTAAAGCCAAATCTTCGCCCCTTTTCTGTCCCCAAAGCAAAAGTTGCCCGGATCGGATGGACCGAATGAGTCAATAAGCCAGCCCTGGAGTCACAGGGCAGCTCGCGGAAGAGCAGTGCTGAGCGCGTCCTCCAGACAAGTCAGCCTCTGGATAATATTTGTATTTATTTGAAAGAGAGAAAGAGGCAGACAGGGAAATTTAGCGGGGGTGTGCCAGGAGCTCCTCCCACTGCAAGCAAACTGGCACATGAGCCACTTTGTGCACCTGGCTTTATGTGGGCGCTAGGGAATCGAACCCAGGCCATCAATCAGGCTTTGCAACCCAGCGCCTTTAACTGCCGAGCCATCCCTCCAGCCCTGGAATGTTCTTTTTTAACTAAGAATATTTGCTTTCCAATAGTGAATCTAAATTATGTTTTAAAAGGGTATTTGCCAGGCAGAATGTTTTCAGATAATATGGTGTGTGGCTTATAATTTGATTTAAACAAATTCAGTTTTTGGTTTTTTTTTTTTAAAGAGTAGAGGATAAAAAGAAAGCGATGGGGCTGCAGAGATGGCTCAGTGGTTAAAGGTGCTTGCAAAGCCTCCTCATGTGGGTTTGATTTCTCTCTACCCACGTAAAGCCAGATACACAGTGGTACATGTGTCTGGAATTCATTTACAGCTGCAAGAGGCCTTGGGGCACTCATTCTCTCTCTCTCTCTCTCTCTGAATCTCTCTCTCTCTCTTGAATAAATAAATATTTTTATAAAATTAGGAAGAAAGATTGTCTATGGATGATTCCATAACCGTAGAAGCAAGGTTTTGGGTGTGAGCTTCATTCTACTTTCACTTATTGTGACCATGTTTGAAAATGGCTATCGTAATTAAAAAATAATAATTTGACATTTAAATTTAATAAGCAATTATAGTCATCCCTCAGAATCCGAGAGAAACTGGTTCCAGAATCCTTGTGGAAATCAAAGTGCGAGGGTGTTCAACCTTGATGATAATGGACAGGATTTGCAGTCGGGTGGGTTTACCTGGACTTCTCTCTAGGTGACTTGAACTCCCAAGTACGGAGAGAGCCCTGTGTAAATAGCTGTACGCTTGTCCTCCTATTGTTTAGGGAATGAAGACAAAGAAAAGAAACCTGTAGTGTTCTTTGCAGGGATGTTTTGTTTGGTCATTTTTGAGGAGCCGAGGAGGATGGAGCCCAAAGGTTCCCGAGCTACAGCTAAGTACACCTTTTTTTATTATTATTATTATTTGGTTTGTGAGGGAGGGTCTGGTAGCCCAGGCTGGCCTTGAATTTGCCTTGTAGCCAAGGCTAACCTTGAATTTCTGATCTTCCTGAAACCATCATGCCCGGTTTTCTGTGGTGCAGAGGATTCAACCCAGACATTTGTGCGCACTAGGCAAGCACTCTACCAACTGAACTAAATCCCCAGCCTGAAACCAATAATTTTTGCTCCACAGTTAGTCAAATCCACAGGTGTATAACTGATGGATGAGGAAGGCCACTGTAATTGCACATGAATGAACTGCCCTTGGAAAGGCCTCGTCATGGGCATGGCGGTGTCCTTCCCCACCCAGCAGCTGAAGGCCCTTTAGGGCTGTCCCGAGAAGGTTTTAATTATGGCCTGCTTCTGCCCTCCCTACACTGTGGAGAGGAGGAGGGTTTTGCAGCCCTGAGAACTGATCTGTCTTCAAATTACTGGTGCTAGTGTGAAAGGGTTCCCAAAGCTACAGTGTGGCTTCATGGTGGAATCTGGAACCTTCTGAGGCTCATGTTCACCCAGTCAGGAGACTTGGAGAATCTCTTACAAATGCTGGGTTGTTTTGTTTTGTTTTATGGCAGGGTCTTATTCCAGCTCTGGCTGACCCAAAACTCACTCTGTAGTCAAGGTTGGCCTTGAACTCATGATGACCTTCCTACCTCAGCCTCCTGAGCGTGGGGATTAAAGGTGTGAACCACCATGCCTGGCACAAATGTTCTTAGTGAAGACGCAGTGTCTGTCCACATTCTAGAAACTGAGGAAGTTGAGATCTCCTGACTTCCACGTGATGGCCTAGGGCCCAGGAGGGGCCCTCTGTGCAGGCCCCGTGGATGCAGCACACACTCCTCTCGCCCTGGCCTCGTGCCACAACGGGTGACCCATGGCAAAAAGAAAAAGATGGACAGATTGAAGCTTAGCATATTCAGTGTGTAGCATCGTTCCCATTGTCCAGGAGCTCCTAATTTCCTAGGGAAAGGAGATAGTAATGAATGCTTTTTTGCATGCGGATTTTTGTTTTAATTTTTGAGAAAAGGGTCTCGTGTACCCCAGGCTGGCCTCAAACTTACTATGTAGCTAAGGATGACCTTGAAGCGACCTCCAACCCTCCTGCCTCTGCCGCCTTAGTCCTGGGGTGCACTGCCACTCTCCCCTACGTGGTGCTGGGGATCAAACTCGGGACGTCACGCTTACTACAGTCGAGCCACCCAGCCTGATGCTAACTAGTAACGTTAGCCATCTAATTCGGGTCTTACCAACGCATGGCGAGGAGAACTTCTTTGAGCAAGCAGCATGCAGAGGCTCAGTTAAGGAAGGAGAGCCGGGAGGGTGGAGATGGAGGAGAAGGGCGCGAAGGAGAGGGGCCTAAGGTCCAGGGCTCCCAGGGTGCGCAGGGATGGCAACCTCTAATGGCTGGAGGTGCTGGGAAGGGTGAGTGGCCAGGACAGGCTGGGCTGAGGCTTTGAACTCTGAACGAGTGCTCTTTTCTGAAGACCCTCGAAAGCCAGAAACACTCCAGAGGCTCTGCTTTCTCGACGTCCCGAGTCTTGAGTTCCACACACTCCAGCCTGGCATAGTTTGTTCTTTCACTGCCTGATTCTCTGTTTTGTTTATTTGTTTAGTGGGGTTTTTTGAGGCCCAGGCTGACCAGAAACTTACTCTGTAGCCCCAGGCTGGCCTCGAACTCATGATGTTTCTCCTGCCTCAACCTTCCATCTTGGTCCTCCCCAATTCCTGATGGGTTTCTCTTAACTCCCTACTGCTAGGAAGAATCCTGTTGGGAACTTTGACTTGTTCTGTTGGCTTTGGAGACTGTGGAGCCCAGGCTGACCCCCAATTCCAGATCCTCTTCCTGTTCTCAGCATCCTGAGTCCTGGAATTACAGGCGTGTGTCACCGTGCCGGGCTCTGCACTTTAATTTGTTTTGATTGGGCTGGAGAGATGGTTCAGCGGTTAAGGCACTTGCCTCCAGTGCCTAAGGCCCCAGGTTCAATTCCCCAGGTCCCACATAAGCCAGACCCACAGGCCCTGGTGCTCGCTCTCTCTCTCTCTCTCTCTCTCTCTCTCTCTCTCTCTCTCTCTCTCTCTCTCTCCCTCTGCTTGAAAATGAATAAATAAAATATTTTAAAATTGTTTTGATTGAGATGGGGTTTTTATGTATCCCAGGCTTGCCATGTAGCTGAGGATGACCTTGAACTTCTGATCTGCCTGCCTCCACCTCTTGAGTACTAGGATTAGATTACAGGTGTGTAGTGCTAGGATTCGAACCCAGGGCTTTCTTCATGCTAGACAAGCCCTCTCCCAACTGTGCTACAGCCCTGGCCCTTGAGGAACATTGTACACTTTGTCCATTAATGAATCTTGCTGTGGCAATACACTTAGAAAGGTAGTCTAGTACTTTCTAAACCCGGAGCAGGCGGTGATGCATGCACAGCTATCAGGCTTGGGGTGGGGTGGGGTGTAGCCCAGGCCAGCCCACACACTTCTAGGGACTTGCCCAGTCTTACACTTTGCATTTAGAATGTGGGAGCTGAGAAAGGTCACCTAGGCCTCAGCTTTCAGAACCGAGGCCGGAGAAGAGCTAGAAATTACTCCAAGTCAGTGAGCACCGCAGAACAGAGTGAGACTAGAAACCAGGACCCAGGCAGGGTTAGGAGAACTTCATGGAAATCTCGAGTGGGAAGCGGAAGAGAACAGGCAGCTGGGGAAACGGTCTCCAGGGTTGGTATCTGAGAGGGATGTGTATCCGTGGTTTTGTGCCAAGAGGGTTAGACGGAGGCTTGGGAGTCCTGGGTCTCTTCCAAGGGGAAGAGAAGACAGGAAAACAGGACTTCCCCAGGCGTGGGTGCGACTCGAACCTGGAATCTGTATAAGTTTGCCATGGATGTTGGAGACAGCGCCATGCTATGCAGCCCAGGCTGGTCCTTCCTGCTTCGGCCTCCTGGGTGCTGGGAGTCCAGGATTTACACCTGGCTTCAAGGTGGGTGCCAGCCACCAGCCACGAGAGAGACGAGCCTCGGCCCTGTTCCCTCTGCCACTGCCTCCTGGGGTTTTCCTGACTCTAGGTGCCCCTCACAGAGCCTCGTGGGACCCACTGCCCAGAGTCCCCGCAGCACTGCCCTGGGCTGGAAAATCCCTTAGAGCCCGGCAGCCCGTGACCCTAGAGCAGGAAACTGTGACAAGAGGCCGCAGGGTGTGGGGTTGATTCTTGGTATGTGGCTGGGAAGGGCGGAGCTGGTGGGGATGGGTGGGAGGGCAGAAATCCACAGAGGAGGAACCTTGCTAAGGACCTCGAGTTCCCTTGCTTCCAGCCACCCAGGGCCTCTTCCTTCCCGGAGGGAAGCTGGGGATTGGGTTCCATTTCAGGATCAAGCCCCCTCGGTCAGGGACCCAAGCCTGAGAGTTAGTTGCAGCAACGTAGGAAATAGTCGTCATTCGCCAACCATGGCTAGACGTCAGGTTTGCTGGTTTGTTTGGAGGTGTTTTTAAGTATTTTTATTTATTTCTTTGCAAGGAGAGAGAGAGAGAGAGAGAGAGAGAGAGAGAGAGAGAGAGAGAGAGAGAGAGAGAGAGAGAGCATACCAGGGCCTCTTGCCTCTGTGAATGAACTCCAGATGCATGCACCCCTTTGGTGCATCTGGCTTTATGTGGGCACTGGGGAATCGAACTCAGGTAGTTGGGTTTTGTAGGCAAGTGTCTTAACCACTAAGCCATCTCTCCAGCCCTGGAGGTGGTTTTTTAAATAACATTTTATTGATTAAAATTCATTGGGGGGAGGGCTAGAGAGATGCCTCAGCAAAGCCTAAGGGCCTGGGATCAATTCCCCAGTAACCAGTAAAGGCAGATACACAAAGTGGTGCATGCATCTGGAGTTCCTTTGCAGTGCCAAGAGGCCCTGGCACACCCATATGTTCTCTCTCTCTCTCTCTCTCTCTCTCTCTCTCTCTCTCTCTCTCTCTCTCTCCCCTCACAAATAAATATTTTTAAAGGAAATTCCAAGAAAGGGGCCAGGAATATAGCTCAGTCGGTACAGAGCATGCTCAGCATGCACTGAGCCCTGGGTTTGAACCACAGCACCACATAAACATAGGTACTGCAAGCGGGGGAGATGTGACGTGAATGAGCGGGAAGACATTTTTAGGAGGTGACACTGGAGCTTGGGGTTGTGGGTACAAAGGAGCTGGGAAAAGGTAGGCTCAAGCAGAAAAGAGAGCCTGAGCAAAGGCCCTGGGGTGGGAAAGAATTGAGAGTTTGCTGGAGATCCACGGGGAGGGGGATTGGGACTGACCAAGTGTCCGGAGAGAAACCGGTGGGACTGGAGGCGTGTGGTGATCTGCCCATCCTGACCTCCTTGGCATCACGGTTTCCCCTTTGTTCCCAGGCCCCTCCTCACTGAGCTAGGCTTGAGGCAGTGTGACTCCTTGTATCCCTGCTGCCTGTGGACACACAGCCTGCTTCCCAGCTCGGGAGCCTGTCTGGGCCTGTAGATGTCCCACAGAGCGTCAGAACAAACCCCAGGTGATGAGGCCATCAGCAAGAGTTCCCCAAGGCTCTGGCACCCCAGAGGCCTCTGGGGCTTTTCCCTCTCTTCCCCCCTCCAGCCAGAACTCTCCTGCCTGCAGCTGCAAGGTCAGCCTGACCTAAGTTCAAATTCTGCCGCCACCTCTCTGAACCGGTGAGTCAGTGAACAGGTGGTTGAATCCGCACTCTGGCCTCCTTCCACTTCCCTCGGGCCGAGCTGGGGTGAGGCAGCTCTGTTCTGAACAGAAGAGCAATGGCAGCCAGAGGCAGACGCTAGCTCTGGGCCAAGCCCACGCTTGTCGGTGCTTTACACAGCTGAACTCACACTCTTCTCACCAACAGTCCAGGTTAGGTGTCCTTAGAAGTTCAAGGGCACATGGCCTGTGCACTCACTGCAGCTGCCTCCCTCTTCTTTCCTCTTTCTCTCCCTCCTTCCTTCCCTCCCTCCTCTTCCTTCCTTCCTTCCTTCCTTCTTTCCTTCCTTCCTTCCCTCCTTCCTTCTTTTTTAGTGTCGTGTCTCAGGCTGCCCTACAACTAACTCACCATGAAGCCTCTGCTGGCCTATAACTTGTAATGATCCTGCTTCAGCCTCCTCAGGGCCGGGATTACAGGGATGGGCGACCACACCCCATATACATAGCTGTTTTTTGGGGGGTATCAAGGTAGGGTCTGGGTCTAGCCCAGGGAATTCACTATGTAGTCCCATGGTGGCCTCAAACTCACAGAGATCCTCCTAGGTCTGCCTCCCTAAAGGTGGCCGGTTCGTGTTTTCTACCTTTTGTCCGGGCTTCCTTCCGTGCACCCCCTCCCTCCAGTGTGAACAGGTCAATATGGATCCGGTCAGGATCCTAGGAAATGAATGAGCCAGAATGGATGCATTGAACCTAGGTAGCAGCCTTGTTAGCTGCCCCCACACCACAAGCACCCCAAACCTGCTAGGACTTCTCCTCAGGGCATCACCCTTGCCTGTGCCACCATGAGACTCTGACGAAATCCCTCAGTATTCAGGACGGAGACAACAGGGTCGCATCTTCCAGTAAGCAGGCCAGAGCTTGAAGGCAGGAGGGGGAGGAGGAGGTCACAGAGATGTTATCAGTGAGCAAAAGCTTCCCTCTTCCTCCCAGAGGTCTACCTCCTTCTAAGGCTGTCCCTGCAGAGGGTCTCCTCTCCCAGCTCAGGCTGATCTTGGCTTCCCCAGCCGGGTAGGCCTCCTGCAATGTGTGGCTTCTGAGGTTCCAGAAGAGACCTCTGCTCAGATGAGCCCTTCCCAGCCACCTCCAAGTCCCACACCCACAAACAGCCGCTGCTTACCATGTGCTAGACCTGCTCCATAGCTTGCAATACAGCAGAGAGGAAAATGAGCCAAAAATCCTGGCCTTGGCATTGTCCCCTGACAGTGCACACATGACCACACAGTGATTACCCATAACCCCCTGCGGATGGCTTTAGTAGAATGGGGGTGGGGAGAGGGGCATAACCTGATGGGAATGGGACCCATGTGCCATAAGTTCATATATTGAAATTCTCAATAAAAATTTAAATAAATAAATAATATCTATTCACATAGGTAGATAGACAGAGAAAATGGGCACACCAGGGTCTCCCGCTACTGCCAGTGTGCCACTCTGTGCATCTGGTTTTATGTGGATTCTGGGGAATTGAACCTGAGCTGGCAGGCTTTGCAAGTGAGTGCCTTTAATCACTGACCCATCTTTGTAGCCCAAAGAACAGAATTTCTGATTCTGGCCCAATTTCTTTCTTACTGGAAACTGTTTATTTACTTATTTACTTACTTACTTGTGGCTTGAGATGATCTCATACTGTAGCCCAGGCTGGCCTCAAACTCATGACAATCCCCCTGCCTCAGCTTCCCAAGTGCCACAGAGGCGTGTGTATGTGATCACACCACACAATTTAAAATATCCTAAGGGCCTGGGAAGATGGCTCAGTGGTAAAAGGCACTGGCTTACAAAGCCTGCCGGCCTGGGTTCAAGTCCCCTGTGACCACATAAAGCCAGGTAAGCATTCCTTTGAAGCAACGAGAGACCCAGCTAAATAAGATATTTTTTAAAAAGAAAATTTTTTCTTTTGATTTTTGTTTTTCTGAGAGGATTTGAAATATTTGTTTTATATATGAAAGTTATTCATTTACCTTTTTATTATTATAATGATCTTTAAATTAACTTTCAATAACATGAGAGGAATAACTGAGGAGGGTCTTTAGTGCAATGGGGACAGGGGACAGGGGGTACCAGAGTCTAAGCTGACAGGACGAGGACTAATATGCATTGTGTTTCTATAGTAAAGTTCACAATGAATACAAAAGCCAGTGGCAGGTCTAGACAGACAGTGGTGGATCTGCTCAACCGAGAAGCAAGGGACAGGAGCCCACTGGGCTGGCTAATCCTGAAGAGAGTCACCCAGCATCACTTGAGGCAAGATGGCGCTTTATTCACTTTAAGATAGGAATGACAAGGACTTCGAGAGTAGATTGCTGAGCCGAGTTGTCTTTAGAGTTTAGGCGTTGATCTTTTTTTCACGCTGTATCTTTAGGTGTTTACCTTTATGTGAATAGCTTTATAAGAGACGCTGTGGTCACAGGAAATGAGGAACCGGAAGACACTAATGTAGAATGCAGGATCTCGGAGATAAACTCTAAAATATTCATTCATCTAGCCATGATTTCATCCGAATTCATCACGATCTCAGATATCCTCCAGCAAGGCAAATGCCTCTGTTTCCATGGCAGCGGACGGAGGCGAAGCTTGAAGGACACCGTGGTTGGCTCAAAGCCCAGGGCGTGGAAAGGCTGATCTCTCCCCTGGAGCTCCTGCTGGGGTCAGGGATCACCGTCAGCCATCTGGGGAAGGCAAAGGGCATCTCCGATCCCTGACACTTGTGCGGACTTTGTGTTCTGCACACCTCTGGCCTCGTCCCTTGGGCTTGGGGCTTGTCTGAGGACGTCGGCTACCTAGGGCGTGAGTCAGGGGCAGCTGTCCTGTTGCCTCAGCTGCAGCCTCAGGTTAAGACATGTGGGAATGATCTGCAGAGAATGTCAGTTTCGCAAGGGCTGGAGCTGTGTGTCCGGGCCGCCACCTGACCCCCAGTCAGGTCTCAAGCACTGTTTGCTCAACAGCAGCAACGACCAGATGAAAGGATGCATCTGGGGCTCAGGGCTCACCTGTCCCAGCGCCTCATCTAGAGACAGCAGACACAAGCCTGCTCCCTAAAGCCCATGGAAGCTCCGCGAGGGCAGGGCTTGCTGTCTGATTTATGCCTCCCAGCCTCCAAAACAATGCCTTTCATAGAGTGATGCTTCCTAAGTAGTGGCTGAATGCCTGGATGGCGGGGAAATTCCAGGTTCAGCACTACAGTTAACGGAAAGATTTGAAGTCTGGCCAGTAGTGGTGGCAGAAGCCTATGATCCCAAGAGTCAGGAGTAGAAGCAGGAGGAATAGGAGTTCAAGGCCAGCCTAGGCTGCATAGTGAGTTTGCAGCCAGCCTGGGGTACATGAGACCCTGTCTGAAAAGCAAGCCAAAAACTGAAGTCAGGTCTGGACTGGATTTGACTTGACTCTGCCTATTAGCTATATGACCTTGAACGTCTCTGAGACTGCTTCCCCAGAGCCTACAAGGACAGTCATCTTAGCGTCCTCAGTGTTCTGAGCAGTGAATTTGGAATCCTAGCTCCAGGAACAAGGAAGATACTCAAAGCATTCTGGGAGCTCTAACATGTCTACCAGGCAAAACCAGTTTTCCTGTGTTGTGTGTGTGTGTGTGATTGCCTGTGTGTGAGTGCACAAGCCAGAGGGTGACATCAGGAATCTTTCTCTCCTGCTTTCCACTTTGATCTACCGAGGCAGGGTCTTTCTTGCACTTGAACCCAGGGCTTACCATTTGGCTGCTTGACCCACAGATCCCACGGCCTCTTCCTCCCAAACACTGGGATTACACGCAAGCCTCCATAGCCAGCTAGCATTTATGTGGGTGCGAGGGATCCCCATGACTGAGTTGTCTCCAAAGCCTCAGGATTCCTGTTTTTAAGACTAAAGAGTCTGAGGAGATGGGCCAGCAGTTAAAGGTGCTTGCTTGCAAAGCCCGCTGGCCCAAGTTTGATTCTCTGGTACCTATGTAAAGCCAGATACACAAAGTGATACGTGCGTCTGGAATTCATTTGCAGCAGCCTGGCATGCCCATTCTTTCATTCGCTTTTTCTAATAAACAAATAAAAATATTTTTAATAAGGGGCCAAAGGGCTTTTATGTCCCAAAGACCTCTGAGGATTGCTTCCATGAAAGACTAGGCTGTCTGGAAAACAAACTTTTATTCAATCTCCCTTTGGCAACATAGAAACCCTGTGAGCCTGCAGGCAGTACCCCATCCCAGCCTGCACCTGCTTGATTCCGATGCCACCGTGGGGCAGGAGGCACTGCCAGGCACCCGGCCCTCAGCGCCCCTTCGAAGTTGGAATGTGCTTTGCCTTGTCCTGCAGTCGGCTTGGTCTCAAGGGAACGGCATGAGTGAAATGGGTGCTCTGGAGACCTTTATGCCACAGTGGGTGGCAGCCAGCTCTTTGACAAAGGCAGCTCAGGAGACAGAGCCACCCAGGGGCTCCACCATCGTCACCAAGGCCCTCACCACGGGATCGTTCTCTTGCTCATTGGGCCCTATGGCGACAAGAAGAATGTGCCTGTTTTGGCCACAGAAACTCCACTGTAGCCAAGCACAGTGGCCCACATAGAATCCCCGCACTGGGGAGGTCAAGGCAGTAGGGTTGCAATGAGTTCGAGGTCAGCCTAGTCTACAGAGTATCTCAAGATCAAGGCTATCCTGGGCTAAGAATGCTTTCTCAAAAACAAGACAAAACAAGAAAAGAAAAGAGAGGGGAGGGGAGGGGAAGAAATTTGGTCGCCCTCAAGGGAAGAGGCAGTAGCCTTGAGGGGGACAGTCATACCACAATGCCGACCTTTCTGTGGCACAGAGGTGAGGGGAGAGGAAATGAAAAAAGAATTTTTTTAATGTTTTGAAAAGCAGCAAGCACTTGATTTAAAGTGACAGTGCAGGACGGATGGTGTACAGGAGCAGCTGCCTGGGGAGCGGGAATGCTCAAGAAGTCCCCGGGCTGAGCCTAGGGGTCTTCTACATACTTCGCAAGCACTCTGCCCCAGTGCTCGTGCTGCTGTACTTCTGTTGAGAACCTGAGTATGTGAACATAGTGTCCTTTGATCCTCTCCATCTGTGATCTCACTTCTGTCCTCCCTCCACTGAG
>PVHP010042191.1:0-15067 GCA_004024765.1 Zapus hudsonius
TGGGATTAAAAGGTGTGTGCCACCATGCCCGTCTTTTGTGTGTTTTTGAAATAAGGTCTCAAGCTGGCTTTGAACTCACAGCAATCCTACCTCTGCCTTCTGAGTGCTGGGACAAAAGTGTGTGCCATCATGCACCACTTGATCTTTTGATCCTCCTGCCTCCGCTTTCTGAGTACTGGAATTACAGGTGTCTACTACCACTTCCAGGTAGTTTCTTCTGTTTTCCTATATAAATTAGATTTGAGGAGGAGCGCCCATGGTAGAAACTTTAATCCCAGCATAAGGAAGGCAGAGGTAGGAGGATGGCAGTGACTGTGAGATCAGCCTGTGACTACATAGTGAATGACAAGTCTGCCTGGGCTAGAGACCCTTCCTGTAAAAAAATTACTACATAGTGAATTTCAGGTCAGCCCAGGCTAGAGTGAGATGAAACTCTACCTGGAAAAAGGCACCCCCCCAAAAAAAAAAAGAGATTATATTTGAGGATGGAAATAGATGTTTTGGATCTTATGAGATATGAGTGTAGTATTGGTTCTGTTAAAAATTTGTGCTCCATATGGTAGTTTACTCCTATAATCCCATCTCCCAGCATTCCTCAAAGTTGTCAGGAGGCTGAGGCAGGAGGACTGACATGAGTTCAAGGCCAGCCTAGGCTACAGTGTGAGAAATCCTGTTTCAAAAAGAAAAAAAAAACCCTTCTAAAGAAACTCCTGAAAGTTATGTCTAACATGGTAGTTCACAAACTTGTATAAAGTAGAAAAAATTTTTTTTTCTTTGTGTACAAAGCCTTGTACTTTGTACATCATATTTATTTTTTATTTGCAAGCAGAGAGAGAGAATACGAGTGCACCAGGGCCTCTCACTATCGCAAAGGAACTCAAGACACATGTACCACTTTGTGCATCTGGCTTTGCTTGCTTGCTGGGGAATTGAACCCTGACCTGCAGGCTTTCCAACCATGTTCATTTAACTGCTGAACCATTTTCCAAGCCCTATTCAACAAAATATAGAAAGAAGGTTAGATCTTATGTTTGAACATACAGTAATTTATTATTTATATGTTTTTGGTTTTTCAAGGTAGGGTAGGTAGGGTCTCACTCTAGCCCAGGCTGACCTGGAATTCACTATGTAGTCCCAGGCTGGCCACGAATTTATGGCAGTCCTCCCAAGTGCTGGGATTAAAGGCATGTGCTACCACACTTGGTCACTGTTTTGCCTATTTAACAGCTTATTTATAAATAAGCAGAGGGAGACAAAGAGGCAGGCAAGAGAATGGGTGCGCCAGGGCCTCTGGCTGCTGCAAATGAACTCCAGATGCATTTGCTACATTATACATCTGGCTTTATGTGGGTACTGGAGAATTAAACCTGGGCCATCAGGCTTTGCAAGCAGGCACCTTTAGCCACTGAGCCATGTTTTCCGCCCCAATAACTTACTACATATGAATGCTTTAGACTGTATTGTCTAATTGGGTCTTTGTAACCTTGTAATAAAGAGAGATGTTATATAGAAGACATAGGTTAAAGCCAGGTGGCATGCCTATAATATCAGCATTGAAGAGGTAGAGGCAGGAGAATCATCCACAAGTTTGCAGCCAGCCTGGTCTGTAATAGGTTCCAGGCCAGCCTTAGTGAGACCCTGTTGCAAACAAAACAACAGCTGAGTGTGGTGGTTCATGCCATTTATCCTAGCATTTGGGAAGCTGAGGTAGGAGGATCACTGTGAGTTTGGGCTATATTGTGAGTTCCAGGTTAGCCTGTGCTAGAGTGCTACCCTGTCTCAAAATAGAAATAAATCAACCAACCATCCAACCAAACAAAACACCAACAAAAAGTATATAGGTCAATTTTCATGGTGCTTGAGAATAATTGGGGCAAGTCTTGAATGAAGAATTAACTGACTACTTACTGGCTTGCTCTTTTTGTTTTTTCCTTTTTTATTGGGTTTCTTTAGTGACTTCTGTAGCTGACATTTTTGCATGGGTGGGAAGTAACTTCTGATTTCTTTTTTTTTTTTTAATATTTTTTAAAGATCTTTTTTAATCATACAGGCTTTTTAAAAAATATTTTATTTATTCATTTTCAAGCAGAGAGAGAGAAAGAGAGAGAGCACACCAGGGCCACCACCTGTGGGTCTGGCTTATGTAGGTCCTGGGGAATTGAACCCGTGGCCTTAGGCACTAGAGGCAAGTGCCTTAACTGCTGAGCCATCTCTCCAGCCACTTCTGATTTCTTTTGTAGGCAGATTTACAGTATTTGTTTTTTCCTTTTCCTCATACTGCTTGCATAGGACAGGTACAGTGAAATAATGTGTCTCAGACATCTAGATTGAGGCCTTAGATATTAATGTGATAGGAATTATGAGCCAGTGAGTGATTTTTGGCAAGTGGTATTAGATTTGTGTTTGGAAGACTTTGGCTGGAGTTGACAGGCACTTGAAATAATAGTTTATAATGCTACTTGAACAAAGTCAGTACTAGAAAGAAAGGAGATACTTTCTTTTTGGCAGCCCAGGTATTCTCAAACTGACTGTGTAGCTGAGAAGGACCTTGAACTCCTGATGCCTTCTCCCTTTATTTCCCAAGTGCTGGTGTTAGAGGCATGCAGCACAATGCCTGGTTTCACTTAGGTATTGTTGAGGAGAATTTATTCTATGGTATTCATGAATGGATTTGGGCACCCTCAAAGTTATGGCTGGTATAATATAAGGTATTATGGTCGTTTTTAGTTCTGTGCTATGGATATATTAATGGTTATGGAATTGGGTGGGAAAATGAATCAGTGAAATGAATCTTTAAGAAAAGGGAGATACTTGAATTGGCCTTGAGTGAGTTCAGTTTGTAAGCTTAGAAAAGCATTAAAAACTATTGCCTGGTGTGGTTGCGAATACCTTTAATCCAAGCACTGGGGAGGCAGAGGTAGGAGGATCAATGTGAGTCTGAAGCCAGCCTGAGAAAACAAACAAACAAATAAAAAAAAACTAAACCAAAAAACAACCCAACAGTTAAGGGCATTTGCTTGCAAAGCTCAGCAGCCTAGGTTTGATTACCCTGTATCCAAGTAAGCTAGATCCCCAAAGCAAGAGGCCCTAGAGTGCCCATACCCCCTTCCTGCTTTCAAATAAATAAATTTAAAAAAACTTTTATTAACAATTTCTATAGACAATATACCATGATCATAATCCCCCTCCTTAGAAAGGCTTTTTTTTGTTTGTTGGTTTGCTTGTGTGTTTTGTAGATGAGGCTGATGGAGAGCTCTTTATGTATTCAAGGCTGGCATTGAATTCCTGATCCTCCTGCCTCCACTTCCCAAGTGTTTGTGTTATTGGCTTGTACCACCAATCCAGGCTAGAAAGGGGATATATCTAAAACATTATTTGAAAGGAGAAAAATGGGCTGCTTTTTTTTTGGGTTTCCTAGGTTGTTGCCTGGGTGTGAGGAATGAAAGAGTTCAGATGATGTCTAGGGCTTGTCATCTTGATACACAGATGCAGATAAGTTCTCAGGTACTCTGTATTTACCCATCATCTCAGTAGGGTTCTCTTTTCTTTTCTGCCTCCCTCCTGAGTACTGGGATTAAAGGTGTGCACCACCACGCCCAGCTAATATTTTTGTTTATTTGAGAAATAGAGAAAAATGGGCACACCAGAGCCTCTGGCTGCTGCAAATGAACTCTAGATGCATGCCCCACTTTGTACATCTAGCTCTACATTGGCACTGGGGAATCAAACCAGAGCCAGCAGGGTTTGCATGAACAGTTTTCTACTCCATTCTTTCTGAGAACCTCTGAAGCTCCTGACATTCTCCCTGCTGGTGGACCTTAACCTGTGAGGCATATCTCCAGCCTGGGTATAGACCTTTTTTACACTTAAATTTTTTATTAAAAAAATTTTTTTTTGAGGTATAATCTCTAGCCCAACCTGACCTGGAACTCACTCTGTAGCCCAGGCTTAGCCTCAAACTCAGTGATTCTACCACTGAAGCCTCACAAGTGCTGGGATTTGAGGCATAAGCCACCAGGCTTGGTGAACTTGTATTTTTATTTTGGTTTTTCAAGGTAGGGTCTCATTCTAGCCCTGCCTGACCTGGAATTCACTATGTAGTCTCAAGGTGGCCTTGCAGGGATTAAAGGCATGCACCACCATGCCTTTTTGTTTTGTTAGTTTTTTATTTACTCGTTGTCTTTGAGATTTTTATTCAGAACCTCAATGCCATTAAATCACTTTTTCTGCTTAAAACTTTAGTGACACTATTAGTGGTTGTTTTATATATATATATAATATATATAATATATATATAATATATATAATATATATATTATAATTATTAACTATTTTTGAGTTAGGGTCTCCCTCTAGTCCATGATGACCTGGAACTCCCTCTATAGTCCCAGGCTGACCTCAAACTCATGGTGACCCTCTCTCTACCTAGGCCTCCCAAGTGCTGGGATTAAAGGCATCATGCCCAGCTATTAGTTTTTTTTTTTTTTTTGGGAGACAGGATTACATAGTCTAGTCTCCTTTGGAGTTTGTGGCTGGAGATGACCTTGAACTCTTCTTTTTTTTTTTTTTTTTGGTTTTTCGAGGTAGGGTCTCTCTCTGACCTTGAACTCTTGATCATCCTTCGCTTTCTGGATTGCAGGAATCCCCCATCACCCTTGCCTTTATGCCTCTAGTCAATGCTAGGGAAGCACTTTACCAACTGAGCCTCATCTACCCAGTCCTCAGCTAGTCTTTTTTGTTTGTTTGTTTTTCTTTTGAAACAGATTGTCTACACTGTAGCTCATGCTGGCCTAGAATTCATTTATGTAGCCTGACATGGCGTCATATTCCTGGGGCTTCTTTTTATTTTTTGGTTTTTCGAGGTAGGGTCTCTCTAGTCCGGGCTGACCTGTAATTCATTATGTAGTCTTAGGGTGGCCTTGAACTCACGGTGATCCTCCTACCTCTGCCTCCCTAGTGCTGGGATTAAAGGCGTGTGCCACCTCGCCCGGCTTCCTGGGGCTTCTTTTGCTTCAGCCTCCCAAGTCTGTTGAGATTTCTTATTTATAATATGTTTTATTTATTTATTTGTAAGCAGAGAGAGGGGGGGAGAGAGAGAAGAGAATGGGCAAGCCAGGGCATTGCAAACAAACTCCAGATACATGTGCCACTTTGTGCATCTGGCTTACATGGGTACTGGGGAATTGAACCCAGGTCCTAACCTCTGGAGGCAACCACCTTAACCGCTGAACCATCTCTCCAGCCCAAGCTTATTTGTTTATACGTGTGTGTGTGTGTGTGTGTGTGTGTGTGTGTGTGTGTACCACCCATATAATATATGGGTGTGCCAGGGTCTCTTGCTGTTGCCAATGCATGCCCATCCATCTTTACATGGGTGGCTAGGGGATTGAACCCGGCAGTCAGACTTTGCAGAAAGTGCCTTTAACCACTGAGAAATCTAGCTTCCCAGCCCCAATCATGCCTAGCTTAAACTTTAAAAATATATATTTTAGCCTGGTGTGGTGGAGCATGCCTTTAATCTGAGCACTGGGGAGGTAGAGGTAGGAGGATCACCGTGAGTTCAAGGCCACCCTGAGACTACATAGTGAATTCCAGATCAGCCTGGGCTAGAGTGAGACCCTAACTCGAAAAAACAAAAAAAAAGTACATATATATTATATATGTAATTACATATATATATATAATTTATGAGCATGCCAGGGCCTCCAGCCACTGCAAACAAACTCCAGATGCATGAGCCACTTTGTGCATCTGACTTTATATGGGTATTGGACATTTGAACTTGGGTCACTAGGCTTTGCAGGCAGTGCCTTAACTGCTGAGCCATCTCTCCAGCCCTAGCATAAACTATTTTAAAAAATAATTTTTTTGAGGTAGGGTCTCGTACAGGCTGACCTGTAATACACTCTACAAGGCTGGCCTTGAACTCATAGGAGTACTTCTATCTCAGCCTTCCTAGTGCTAGTACTAAGGGCATGTATCATCACAACTGGCTTTTCTTTTTTAAGTTGTAGATTTCCTGTGATTTTTTTTTTTCTGCAGGTTCATCTACTTAAAAGTATGTGTAGGTATATAATGAGAGTGGTGTATACATCTGTATGTACACTTGTGCCTCCCCATGCTCACCATTGGTATTTTACCTGGTCTCACCAGAGCCCCGTTTTTAATAATTCTGGAACTGTCAGGGCTCCAAAGATTCTGGGTCTTTGCTTCTCCGTGGAGCTGGGATTATAGGTTTGTATGGCCACATCCAGCTGTTTTCCTTGGGAATCTAGAGATTTGAACTCAGACAGGCTCTGGCCTCCTTAATCCCTCAGGCTGTCAGGCTTTGTGAGCACATTCTTTTTTTTTTTTTTGTTTTGTTTTTTGAGGTAGGGTCTCGTTTTAGTCCAGGATGACCTGGAATTCACTATGTAGTCTCAGGGTGGCCTTGAACTCAAGGTGATCCTCCTACCTTTGCCTCCTGAGTGCTGGGGTGCTGGGATTAAAGGCGAGTGCTGGGGTTAAAGGCATGCGCCACCACACCCGGCTGTGAGCACATTCTTTGAACCACAGCCACTGCAAAAGAGCTCCAGATGTTTGTGCCATGTTGTATATCTGGCTCTATGTGTACTAGGGTTTTGAACCTGAGCCGTTAGGCTCTGCAAGCAGGCCCCTTTCATTGCTGATCCAACTGTTCAGCCCATCTTTTTTTGTTTTTTAAAAATCTTTATTATTTATTCAAGAGAGTGAGAGACAGAGGCAGACAGAAAATGTGTTCATCAGGGCTTCCAGTCAACTCCAGATGCATGTGCCTGCCACCTTGTGCATCTGGCTTTAAGTAGGTGCTAGTGAATAACTTAACTGCTTAACGGCCTAAGCTTAACTGCTTAAATGCTTAACTGCTAAGCCATAACTCGAGCTCATCTTTTCTTTTTCTTTTTTAAAAAATATTTTATTCATTCATTTATCAAGCAGAGAGATACAGAGAGAGAAAGAGAGAGAGAGAGAGAGAGAGAGAGAGAGAGAGAGAGAGAGAGAGAGAGAGAGAGATAGAGTGCACCAGGGCCACCACCTTGTGGGTCTGGTTTATGTGGGTCCTGGGGAATTGAACTGGGGTCCTTAGGCACTGGAGGCAAGTGCTTTAACAGCTGAGCCATCTCTCCAGCCCTCTTTTTCTTTTTTTCCTTTTTGGTTTTTCCAGGTAGGGTCTCACTATATCCCAGGCTGACCTGGAACTCACTATGTTGTCTCAGGGTAGCCTTGAATTCATGGTGATCCTCCTACCTCTCTCCCAATTGCTGGGACTAAAGGCTTATGCCATCATGCCCGTCTCTTTTTCTTGTTTTGATTTTGTTTTTTCATGACGGATTCTCAGTCTAGCCCATGTTGACCTGTAGCCCCATGTTGGCTTTGAACTCACAGTAATCCTCCTACTTCAGCCTCCTGAGTGCTGGATGAAAGCTATGCGCCACCACACCTGGCCTCTGGCCTCCATCTTTTTCTTTTTCTTTTTCTTTGTCTCTTTTGAGGTAGGGTTTTGCCCAGTACAGGTTGACCTGGAATTCACTATGTAGTCTCAGGGTGGCCTCAAACTCTTAGTGATTCTCCTACCTCTGCCTCCCAAGTGCTGGGATTAAAGGCATGTGCCACCACACCTGGCTTAAATAAAAAATAGGTATTTTATTTATTTGCAAGGAGAGATAGATTAAGAAAGGGAATGGGTGTGTCAGGACCTCTAGCCCTGCAAACAGCCTCTAGATAGATGCATGCGGCACTTTGTGTATCTGGCTCTATGTGGGTACTAGGGAATCAAACCCAGGTCATTAGTATAAGGTTGACCACTCTGAAGCAAAATGAAAGCTTTATTCAGGGGAAAGCAGGAACTGCTGGGCTTTCTCCTTTCTAGTGAGTGTTGGGATTAAAGGTGCTCACCACCATGCCTGGTTGGTTGACTTTTTACTGGGCAGATTCCCTGAGGATTTGTTCAATTTTTTAATATATTAATAGTTTCTTCCTTTTTATTATGAAGTAATTAGCCATACTAGAAATATACCTTCAGTTTCTTAGCTATTTACTGTTGGACATTTGCTAATTCTGCCTTTTGCCTCAAAGTAAAAGTGATAAGGACATTTTGTGTACAGTGTAGATAAACTTAAGTTTTTACTTCTCTGGAATATATGTCTAAGAGTACAATTGCTGGGTCATATGGTAATGACATGTTCAGTGCTTTTTTTTTTCCTCTCATTTTCCTGGGTATTAAACTCTAGGTCCGGATGCGTACTAGGCACATGCTGTATGACTGGGCTATGTCTGTAGCCTCAGCATTTTTTCCCCTCTGAGGTAGGGTATCACTCTGTAGCCAATTCTGGCCATGGTTCAGTCTCTAGAGTGATCAGATTAAATGCATGAGCTACCCTCACCATCTTCCTTTTTGTTTTTATTAAACTTTTAAATTTGAGATTGGGTCTCACTAAAATTGACCATTCTAAGCTTGAATTTGCTATCTTCCTGTCTCAGCCTTCCCAATAATTCATATTATAGGCCTGTGCCACCCAAAATGTAGGCCATCACACCTGGCAGGGCTTGACATTCATTCATTCATTCTTCAAGATAGGGTCTTGCTAAAGCCCCTGATACTATGTAGTATCAGGGTGGCCTCAAACTCATAGATAGCCTCCTGCCTTCACCTCCCCTGTGCTTTGATTAAAGGTGTTTGCCACCCCACCCAACAGTTTCGATTTAAAAAAAAAATTAGCGGGCTGGAGAGATGGCTCAGCAGTTAAGGCACTTGCCTCCAGTGCCTAAGGCCCCAGGTTCAATTCCCCAGGTCTCACATAAGCCAGACCCACAAGGTGGTGGCTCTGGTGCACTCACTCTCTCTCTTTCTCTTTCTCTCTCTGCTTGAAAATGAATAAATAAAATAAAATTTAAAAAAAAAAAGATTTGTTTAAAAAAAAAATTAGCAGGGTGTGGTGGCACATGCCTTTAATCCCAGTACTGGAGAGGCAGAGGAAGGAGGGTTGCCATGGGTTCGAGGCCACCCTGAGACTACATAGAATTCCAGGTGAGCCTGAGCTAGAGCAAGACCCATCCTTGAAAGCAAAAAACAAAAACAAACCCCCAAAATTCTGCATACTGAATTCCAGGTCTGCCTGAACTAGAGAGAGACAGTACCTCAATGCCTTTCCCCCAACAATGTGTGTGTGTGTATGTGTGTGTGTGTGTGTGTATTTCATTTGCAAGCAGACAGAGAATAGGTGTACCAAAGCTGCTTTTTGCCACTGCTAAGCTATATCTCTCCAGCCTGGTTTTGATTTTTTAAAAAACATTTTTAAAATTTATTTGAGGCGGAGCCAGGTGTGGTGGCGCACGCCTTTAATCCCAGAACTCAGGAGGCAGAGGTAGGAGGATCTCTGTGAGTTCGAGGCCAGCCTGAGACTACAGAGTAAATTCCAGGTCAGCCTGGGCTAGAGCAAGACCCTGCCTCAAAAAACCAAAAAAAAAAAATTTTTTTTTGAGGCGGGGTTGGGGGTTGGGGTGAGAATGGCCATGAAATACCTCTTATGTGAAGGAACTTCAGAAGCATGCTCCATGTACATCTGGCTTCTTGTGAGCATTGGGGAATTGAATTTGGGCCAGCAGGCTTTGTAAAAAGTGTCTTTAACTGCTGAGCAATCTCTGGTCTGATGATAGTTTTTCGAGGTAGCCCAGGCTGTAGTCCTAGGCTGGCCTTGAACTCATTACCTCTGCTCTCTAGTGCTGGGATCAAAAGTACAGTATTAACAGTATAGTATTCACAGCGATTACAACACCCACTTCTCAGAGACTCACACTCATCTCTAATTCTCTGATTAACACCCATTTTCAGATTTTATTTACTTTATTTGCATGCAGAAAGTGCACGCCAGGGCCTCCAGCCACTGCAAATGGCATATACTACCCTGTGCATCTGGATTTGTGTGGGTACTGGGGAATGGAACCTGGGTCATTAGGCTTTGCAGGCAAGTGCCTTAATAGCTGAGCCATGTCTCCATTTTCATTTTTAATTAAAATTATATTTATTTGCACATATGTGTTTTTGTGTACCTGCGCCAGGATCTTTTTTTGCTACAAATGAACACAAGAACCTTGATCCACTTTTTTTTGTCCAGTTTATGTGGGTAGGTTGGGAATGGAAGCCAGGCCTGTAGGTTTCACAAGCAATCGTCTTTAACCACTAAGTTGTCATCCCAGTCTCAACCCTTATTTAAATTTTTAAAAATATTTTCTTTATTCATTTTCAAGCAGAGAGAGAGAGAGAGAGAGAGAGAGAGAGAGAGAGAGAGAGCAAGAGAGCAAGCGCGAGCATGAAGCACCAGAGCCACCACCTTGTGGGTCTGGCTTATGTGGGTACTGAGGAATTGAACCCAGGGGGGCCTTAGGCACTGGATGTAAGTGCTTTGACTCGTGAGCCATCTCTCCAGCCCTCAACCCTTATTTTTAAAGGGGAGGGAAAATAATAGAATTCAATCCTGTTTGAGTTCAGCCCACTTGTCATATACTGAACTAGATTTCTGTGAGGCCAGCTTTGGCCTCTGTAGGATCATCAAGACCTTTTTGGAGGATCCTATGAGAAAGATATTAATTTTACTAATCATCAGAGAATAATTAGAAGAACTGATTTCAAATATTTTTATTTATTTGCAAGCAGAGAGAGAGGTAGAGACATTGGGTATGCCAGGGCTTTTTTTTTTTGTTTGTTTTGTTTGTTTTTTGAGGTAGGGTCTCGCTCTAGTCCAGGCTGACCTGGAATTGACTATGTAGTCTCAGGCTGGCCTCGAACTCATGGCGATCCTCCTACCTCTGCCTCCTGAGTGCTGGGATTAAAGGCGTGTGCCACCACGCCCGGCATGCCAGGGCTTTTTGCTATTTTAAATGAACTCCACATGCATGTCCCACTTGGTGAATCTGGCTTTCCATGCCTCCTGGAGAGTTGGAACCTCTGCTGGCAGGCTTTGTTAGCAATTGCCTTCAACCAATGACCCATATTCCTAGTTCAAGAGCTGATTTTAAACACTTCTGATAAGTATAGACTATGTACTGCATATACAATTGAGAAAAGTAGTAATCCAATAATTCTTGGCCTTCCATTTAATCTTTTTTTAAATTAAAAAAAATTTAGGGCTGGAGAGATTGCTCAGCGGTTAAGGCACTTGCCTCCAGTGCCTAAGGCCCTGGGTTCAATTCCCCAGGACCCACATAAACCGACCCACAAGGTGGTGGCCCTGGTGCATATTCTCTCTCTCTCTCTGTATCTCTGTATCTCTATCTCTGTATTTCTCTCTGCTTGAAAATGAATATATAAAATATTTAAAAAAATTCAAGCTTGGCATGATGGTGCACACCTTTAATGCTAGCATTTGGGAAGCAGAGTTAGGATTGTGGTGAGTTTAAGGCCAGACTACATAGTGAATTTAAAGTCAGCAGACCCTATCTTATAAAACAAAACAAATATTGTAAGCAAAAAACAAATCTGTGGGGATAACAACTCATTGTTTGCCCACTGAATAATGTAACTCATTATGGACAATAAATATATACTTAAGACTTAAAAAAAAACAAATCTGTGTAAGGAATAAATACAATAAATATAATTCTCCAACATAGTAATTTTGTTTATTTATGAGAGAGAAAATGAATGAATGAATGAATGAATGAGTACAGCACCAGGACCTCTTGCAAATGAACTTCAGGTACATGTACCACTTGGCATCTGGCTTTACATGGGTACCAGGAAACTAAACACGGGATAAAAGGCTTTCTTTGCAAACGAGCATTTTTTTTTTTTTGTTTTTTGTTTTTTGAGGTAAGGTCTTGCTCTAGTACAGGCTGACCTGGAATTCAGTCTCAGGGTGGCCTTGAACTCACGGCAATCCTCCTACCTCTGCCTCCTGAGTGCTGGGATTAATGGTGTGTGCCACCACGCCCGGCTGGTTTTTTTTTTTTTTTTTTTTGGTTTTTCGAGGTAGGGTCTCACTCTAGTCCAGGCTAACCTGGAATTCACTAGGTAGTCTCAGGGTGGCCTTGAACTCAGGGCAATCCTCCTTCTGCCTCCGGGAGTGCTGGGATCAAAGGCGTGGGCCACCATGCCCGGCAGTCTTTAACATCTTTAACTCCAGTCCCAATTAACCTTTCAATTTCAAACACTGATCTTAGAGTCACTGAAATGAATCTTCTCAAGTGATTGTTCATAATAAAAAATGCAGTAAAATGAAGATGGGAGCTATTGCACCCAGTATGACAACTTGGTTTTAAAAATCTTAGCCATATGTATTATTAATTATTATTATTTTCAAGGTAGGGTCTT
Source organism: Zapus hudsonius (assembly GCA_004024765.1). NCBI lineage: Eukaryota > Metazoa > Chordata > Mammalia > Rodentia > Dipodidae > Zapus > Zapus hudsonius. The sequence goes on from PVHP010042191.1 coordinate 12,329, forward strand.
GCTGTAACCCAGGCTGATGTAGAATTCACTAATCTCAGGCTGGCCTCAACTCAGGATCTGCCTGCCTTTGCTTCCTAAATGCTGGGATTGAAGGCATGTACCACCACTCCTGGCTCTTGAATAAATTTTAAAAATATTTTATTTATGAGAGAGAGAGAGAGACACTAGGCATGCTATAGCCTTCAGCCACTGCAAACGAACTCCAGACACATGAGTTCCCTTGTGCATCTGATTTTACATGGGTACGGGGTATCAAACTTGGGTCCTTCTACTTTGCAGGCAAACACCTTAACCTCTAAGCCATCTCTCTGGTTCCCCCCTCCCATTTTTTGAGGTAGGATCTTGCTCTAGCCCAGGCTGACTTGGAATTCACTATGTAGTCTCAGGCTGGCCTTGAACTCATGGAATCCTCCTAACTCCCAAGTGCTGGGATTAAAGGCATGCTCCACCACACACCTGGTTTAAATAAATTAAAAAATACATATTTTATTTATTTGCAAGGAGAGATAGATTAAGAAAGGGGATGGGTGTGTCAGGACCTCTAGCCCTGACACACCCACTCCTCCAGATGCATGCTGGCTTTATGTGGGTACTGGGGAATCAAACCCAGGTCATTAGTGTAAGGTTGACCACTCTGAAGCAAAATGAAAGCTTTATTCAGGGGAAAGCAGGAGCTACTGGGCTTTCTCTTTTCTAGTGAGATTGCCCAGCAGCTCGTGCTTTTCCCGAATAAAGCTCTCATTTTGCTTCAGAGGAACCTTACAGTTAGGCTTTGCAGGGACAAATGTCTCAATACTGAGCCATGTCTCCAGCCCCCAAGTATCACTTTCCAAGTGTCTTAAATTATTTTTGACATATTATACTAATATCTGTAATATTGTTTGTTCTTCTAAAAATAACCTGTAAAGACCTTCAAATACTCTGAATTTAATATACTTAACATTTAGATTTTCATTCCAGTCATCAGTGAAATTATTTTATAGAACATTAAACTGAATTGTGATGCATCTAAACAAAACAAATAAAATATGCATGTGTAACTTATATTGATAAATTCAAAGGCATATGTCTTATTTACAGAACTTTTTTTTTTTTTTGTTTTTCGAGGTAGGGTCTCACTCTCATCCAGGCTGACCTGGAATTCACTATGTAGTCTCAGGGTGGCCTTGAACTCAAGGCAATCCTCTTACCTCTGCCTCCCGAGTGCTGGGATTAAAGGCGTGCGCCACCACGCCCCGTTTATTTACAGAACTTTCTACAAATACAAATGATCTTTTTAGTCTTGAGCAATGTCCCAAGGTTTTTTAAAAATTTCTTTGAGAGAGAGAGTGAGAGAGTCAGACAAAGAGAGAGAATGAGCACAACAGGTCCTACAGCCACTACAAAGTAACTCCACACACATGTACCCCCTTTTGTATCTGGCTTTATGTGGATACTGGGGAATTGAACTTGGGTCCTTCCGCTTCGCAGGCAAACACCTTAACCGTTAAGCCATCTCTCCAGCCCCCAAGTTTTTTAAAAATAATTTTGTATATTTGTAAGCAGAGAGAGATAGGAGACAGACATGAGAATGGGCACGCCAGGGCCTCCAGTCATTGGAAATGTCCTGCAGATGCATGTGCAACTTTGTGCACCTGGCTTTATTTACCTGGTCACTGGGGACTTGTTATGCTTTGTAGCCATCTCTCCAGCTACCCCCCCACCCCTTTTTTGTGATATGTTCTCATTGTTGACCTCAAAACTCATTCTAGTCTCATGCTAGCCTCAAACTCTCAAAGGTCTTCCTATCTCTGCCTGGGATTAAAGGTGTGCACCAGCATGCTATCCAATCCCACCCATCTCTCCCCCATTTCTTTTTCTTTTTTAAGGTAGGGTTTCTATCCCAGGCTGACCTGGAACTCTAGTTCTAGGTTGGCCTTGAACTCACAGAGCTCTTTTTTTTTTTTTTTTTCGAGGTAGGGTCTCACTCTAGCCCAGGCTGACCTGGAATTCACTATGTAGTCAGGGTGGCCTCAAACTCATGGTGATCCTCCTACCTCTGCTTCCCGAGTGCTGGGATTAAAGGTGTTCGCCACCATGCCTGGCTCAGAGATCTTTTTTACCTCTGCCTCCTGAGTGCTGGGATAGCTTTTCTTTTCTTCTTTTGTTTTTTTGTGGTAGGGTCTCATTCTGGCCCAGGCTGACATGGAATGTACTATGTAGTCTCAGGGCAGCCTCAAATTTTATGCCAATCCTCCTGTTTCCTTCCTAAATGCTGGGGATTAAAGCTGTGTGCCACCATGACTGACTAGTTTTTTCTTTTTAAAAATTAAAAAAGAAGTTATTTGCAAGAAGAAAGAGTAAGGAATTCCAGAATTCCAGACTTATATTCCACTTAATGTATCTGGCTTTACATGAGTAGTGGGGAACTGAACTTGGGCTAACTCAGGCTTGCACATTTTATCAGCAAGCTCATTCAACCACTGAGCCATCACCTCAGCTCTTTTCTGAAGTTTATAGGTTTAATTATATTACAGGTAGTATTTAAGGAAGGAACAGAGTTCATGCCCAAGAGCGGGCATTAGTTGAGTTCCCAGAAATGGGGAAGCACCTGCCTGCAAAGACCTGGATTCTATTCCCCAGTACCCATATAAAACCAAATGCACAAAGTGGCACATGCATCTGGAGTTTGTTTGCAGCACTTGTGTGCCTGTTTTGTCTCTCTTTTCTCTATTCTCTGCTTGAAAATAACGAAAAATT
>PVHP010042192.1:0-15081 GCA_004024765.1 Zapus hudsonius
CCCCCCCCCCCAGCAGGTTAACTCTAGTCCCACCATCAAAGCCCAGATAAAACAGGCGAGTGTCCAACCCTAGCCATGGAGCACAGTGTATTCCCCATCCACACTACAAAGTGCAGACATCTCAAAAGCATCCCACCAACCACCCTAAGTGGAATCGAAATTGGCAGACCTCAACGCAAGAATATTTCACCAGCTGAGGAAACCACGCCGAATGACGACAATGATACCACTAAAGAGAGAGAACAGAAGCAGGTGATCATACTGGTACAGATCCTAAGGAGAATGTCATGTTAGTCATACAAGAAAAGATGGACAAGCATCTTTAAAAAATACAAAGTTAGCTCACAAGCTTTGCCACCAGGCTTAATAAATAGAGGAGAACCAAATGGACTTTAGAAGAGAAATAATGGAACTAAAGGCAAACCAGCAAGCTGAAGGAATCAAAAACCAGCTATCCAAAGTAAGTGAAGACATGTGCAAATATAAGAATGAGTGTCAGGAAGAAGTAATTAAATCAAACCTTGAAATGAAAACACATCTCAACAGGATGATAGTAGCAACCCAAAAAGAAGTTTCAGAAAATAAAAACCATATTGAAATAATAAGAACATCCCTAGAATCTCTCACCAACAGAATCAATCAATGGGAAAACAGAACCTCAGACATGGAAGACAAAACAGGAGAAAAATCAGAAATTTGACAAAATTTAAAAGAGCAAGTGAATAAGACTTGAGGGAAATGTGGGATACCATAAAAAGACCTAATCTCAGGATCATAGGGATCCCAGAAGGAGAAGAAAACCAGGCTAGGGGCATAGAAAATATTTTCAACAGAATTATTCAAGAAAACTTTCCATACCTGGCAAGAGAAAATCCTGTACATCTAAAAGAGATATGTAGGACCCCAAACAAAATGGATCAAAGGAGGAACTCTCCAAGACATATCTGAATTACAATGCCAAACATTGAGGGTACTTAGAGCAGTGATAGAAAGGAAGCTCATCACCAACAGAGGCAAACCCATCAGAATCACCTCAGACTTCTCCATAGAAACTTTAAAAGCCAGAATAGCTTGGAATAAAGCAATTCTAGGCCTAAAGAAGTACAGATTCCAACCTAGACTACTGTACCCATCAAAGTTATCCATCATAATAGATGGAGAAGTGAAAGTATTCCATGAAATTAACCAGCTCTATAATTACTTGAACACAAAGCCATACCTTCAGAAGATACTACGTGAGATATCCCATGTAGATGAAACAAGCGGCCAACCTCAGGAAAGGAACAGAGAAGTCACAAGATAACACCAAAGAGATAATAACAACAGCTCAGATACCAACCCCCAGCGTCTCTCTAACATGGCAGGGCTTAAAGAAAACCTCACATTTATAACTTTGAATGTAAATGGTCTCAACTCTCCTATAAAAAGACACAGGATAGCAGGTTGGATCAGAAAAATGGATCCTTCCATATGTTGCCTTCAAGAAACACAGATTATTTCTAAAGACAGTAACCTACTGAGAGTAAAAGGATGGAAAACAATTTACCAGGCATGTGGGAATAACAAAAATGTGGGTGTAGCTACTCTAATATCTGACAAAATAGACATTAAACTGAAAGCAATAAAAAAGGACGATGATGGCCACTTCCTACTCGTCAAGGGAATGATCCAACAAGAAGACATCACTATACTAAATATGTATGCACCAAATGCAAGGGCCCCTCAGTTCATAAAGCATAAATGACTCAAAAGCAAAGTAAATATAGACACCATCACCATCATAGTAGGAGACTTTAACACTCCACTGTCATCCCTAAACAGATCGTCCTAACAAAAAATAAGCAGGGTAATAAAGTCCCTCAATAGTACCATAGACAAGCTAGGGATAACAGATATTTACAGAACATTGCACCCCAAGGATACAGATTATACATTCTTCGCAGCAGTGCATAGAAACTTCTCCAAAATTGATCATATACTAGGCCATAAATCAACAAATTTAGGAAGATCAATGTAATCCTCTGAATCATATCAGACCACAATGCATTAAAGCTAGAAATTAACAATGGGAGAGGATCCAAAAATTTCAACAGATATTGGCATCTGAAAAACTCACTCCTGAACAATGAATGGGTCAAACAAGAAATCAGACAGGAAATTCAGAGTTTCCTAGAAACAAATGATGAGAACACAACCTATCAGAACTTGTGGGACACAATGAAGGCTGTTCTAAGGGGGAAATTCATCACATTAAATGCCTTCATAATAAAGACAGAAAGATCTCAAATCAACAATCTCTCCTCCCACCAAAGGTCATTAGAAAAGATGGAAAAATCCAACCCTAGGAGCTCAAGATGCAAGGAAATAATTAAGATCAGAGCTGAGATTAATGACTTGGAAACAAAGAAAATAATTTTTAAAATAGACAAATCAAAGAGTTGGTTCTTTGAAAAAGTAAATAAGATTGACAAACTCCTGGCCAATTTAATCAAACAAAGAAGAGAGAAGGCCCAAATTAACAAAATAAAAAATGACAAGGGAGAGGTCACAACAGACCCTGAAGAGATTGGAAGTATCATCAGGTCATATTTCCAAAACCTCTACTCCACAAAATTAGAGAACCTGGAAGAAATGGATAAATTTCTGGACACCTACCAACTACCAAATCTCAACCCAGAGCAGATAAAGATGCTAAATAAACCTATCACAATTACAGAAATTGAATCCATAATCAAAAACCTCCCCAAACAAAAAAAGCCCAGGTCCAGATGGTTTCTCAGCCGAATTCTACCAAACCTTCATCATAGAACTGAAACCTCTCTTTCTGAAGCTTGTTAGGGGCATAGAAAAAGAAGGTAGGCTCCCAAACTCCTACAAACCTAGCATCTCCCTAATTCCCAAACCAGGCAAAGATGCAACAAGAAAAGAAAACTACAGACTTATATCCCTGATGAACTTGGATGCAAAAATCCTAAACAGAGTCAGAGCAAACCAAATACAAAGCCATATCAAGACTATTATTCACCCTAAACAAGTCGGCTTCATCCCAGGGATGGTTCAACATAGGCAAGTCAATAATAGATTCAATCACAGAAACCACATGATCATCTCAATAGATGCTGAGAAGGCCTTTCACAAAATCCAAGACCTCTTCATGTTCAAAATCCTGGAAAGAATAAGCATAGACGGCCTATACCTCAATATGATAAAGACAATATACAGATCTCCTAAAGCACAAATCATCCTCAATGGGGAACAACTCAAGGAGACAGACCAGTGGAATAGACCCAGCTTTTAATGCAAGTAACTTTAGTTATTTGGTCTTTGACAAGGGTGCCAACAATGTACACTGGGCTAAAGATAGCATCTTCAACAAATGGTGCTGGACAAATTGGATAAACATATGTAAAAAATGAAAATAGATCCACTCCTTTCACCATGTACTAAAATCAATTCCAAATGGATCAGAGACCTCAATATTAACCACGTAACCCTGAATACCCTGGAAGAAAAAATAGAAGGAACCCTACATGAGATAGGAGTAGGGAATAACTTCCTGAGCAAATCTCCACCAGCCCAGGAAGTGCAACATTCACTAAACCAATGAGACCTGATCAGGCTCAAAAGCTTCTGTACAGATAAAAACACTGTACTCAGATCCCCATCAAAATGCCCTTCTATGGAGGATGGAATTTTATTCAGCTGAAAGGAAAAATAACATCAAAATTTAAAGAAAAATGGTCTGACTTGCAGATCCTCCTAAGCAATCTCTCAAAAGAACAAAGAGCCAATCACCGCATATTCTCCCTCATATGCGGTCCTTAACGAGGCTAACCATACACTCTATGCAGACCAGTAGAAAGAAGTGAGAGGTTATGAATGAGGGGTAAAGGATGGGGGGAGGGGAATGGCTTAAGCATGAGGCTAAACCAAGTTAGGTTCAAAAACATAAAATCCTCACGAGCATACTGTAACCTATTGAGCAAGTAGTGGGCATCGACTGGCAAGAGAGGCCATGAGTAGTAGGGGAGAGAGTCTAAGCCTGTGAATAATTTATCAGTCTGACAACCCCTGGTTCCAGTCACCAGTTCCTTCCCTCACTGAGCTGTTGACCAAAGTGACCCATGAGGTTCCAAAAACAAGACAAAATTCGGTAAAAGCCCTTGAAGGCCCTCCCCAGGCCAGAGGCAATACCTTGTTGCTGAAGAAACCACAGAATGCCATTGATCAGCATCGAGAGACCCTTCAAGGTCTGGAATGGTAACCAGCCCCCAGATGCCAGTTAGTACAGTGCTGGAAGGCACTGCACAAGCTGCCAGGGGAAGCTGATCAACGACAGTGGGAGTAAACAGAGACCACTGGCATGAAACCCAGCCTGCAGCCATGAATAGGCTGACCATACCTCCTACAAGAGAACAGCAAACCAAGAAAGGAGCACTTGTGCAATGGAGGAGCCAAAGCCTGGGGGAGGCAATCAACAGCTTTTAAATTTGGCCAAATAATCCACTCAGTGAAGGGGAGCCCTTAACTGGAACTGAGGTCTTAGGCCGACATGCAGTGGGAGCCAGACTCTTGGGCCCCCAAGGAGAGATGCACTATATGAGTGATTGATGGAGAGGCTACTAAAAATAGAATCTAGCTAATTCAGAAATGTGTATCTCAGTTAACCTATACTGATCTCACTCTCTGATGGAGACTCTGTATCTTTCAGAATGCAGCGAGAGAGCTGTGGCTCATTCAACCCTACCAATGAAACAGAGGCCAATAGCTGACATCCAGACAAGAGATGAGCCATCATAGTCATACCAGGGAGGATCCATAGGGAACCCCACAGAGAATGATGGGATGAACAAGTGACCCACAGCCACAGCCAATCAGTCTACACAAGATAAGCCAGTGAGATAGACACCAATGATTTTCAACACAACTTAAAGCAGAAGTACAAAGACCCCTAAATTCTCAACAAGAAAGCAGCCTTAATACTCACCCACCATGACTCAGGGAAATGAGCGGAAGAGGGGGGAGAAAGATTGTGAGAGCCTTGGTGGGGAAGAATATCCAGAGACATGCCCCCCCCCCCGCAGTAACAACATACTAGGGCCAGTGGAACCGGTCCCCTGCCCCAAGGACTGATCCAGATAGCCCATGGAGGAGGATTATCCAGCTGACTGGGGATGGGGAAGAGGGACCTTGGGGATCTGGAGATAACAATTCATTGTTTGCCCATTAAATAATGTAACTCAATATGCACAATAATAATAATAATAAATTAATTTAAAGAAAGCAGTAGAGAATTGTTTTTGAACTTGAAATGTTCCCCTCCAAAGTAAAAGCTGCCCATAGTCTTACAACTTAACAAATTCTTAGAGAAACAAGCAAAGGTCTGGAGAGATGGCTTAGCCGGTAAGGTGTTTGTGTGCAAAGCCTAGCAAACAGAGTTCAAATCCCCAGTACCCATGAAAAGCCAGATGTACAAAGTGGTGCATGCTTCTGGAGTTTGTTTGCAGCAGCAGGAGGCCCTGATGTACCTTTCTCTCTCTCTCTCTCTCTCTCTCTCTCTCTCTCTCTCTCTCTGTGTGTGTCTGTCTGTCTGTCTTTTATCTCTCTCTGCTTGCAAATAAAAGAAAGAGAAAGAGAGAAAGAAAGAAAGAAAGAAAGAAAGAAAGAAAGAAAGAAAGAAAGAAAGAAAGAAAGAAAGAAAGAAAGAAAGAAAGAAGAAAGGAAGGAAGGAGAAAGAAAGAAAGAAGAAAGGAAGGAAGGAAGGAGAAAGAAAGAAAGAAAGAAGAAAGGAAGGAAGGAAGGAAGGAAGGAGAAAGAGAAAGAAAGAAAGAAAGAAAGAAAGAAAGAAAGAAAGAAAGAAAGAAAGAAAGAAAGAAAGAAAGAAAGAAAGAAAGAAAGAAAGAAGCTAATCCCCATTCACACTTGGTGGCAGACAACCTTCTAGAATTCTCTTCTTTGTTTAGCTATCTGATGAAATTTATTCTTCTTTTCGTTCCAAAAATAGGATTGTGCTGTGCCATGCATGCCTGCAGCTTGCTTTGTCTTAAAAAACAAAAACAGAACCAAGCACTGCCTACAGAGTTCTATTTCTCCCCAATAGGTAGAATATAATCTCACCTTAATCTGCCTTGATTCCTGTGATTTTAGTCCAGTCTTTTTGCCCTCTGAGAACAGTGTGTGTGTGTGTGTGTGTGTGTGTGTGTGTGTGTGTGTGTGTGTGTGTGTGTGTTTGGGCACAGACATGGGGTGGTAAGAGGACAACCCCAGAGTGTGAGTTTTCTCCTTCTGCCTTCCTGCTCCCGCTGAGCACGCCAGGCTAGCTGGCCAAAAGCTTCAGGATCCCCTGACTGCTGTAGGCATGTTCAGATTACAGACACGTGCACTGCATGCATACTGCTTTATGTGGGTTCTGGGTACCTGAACTCATCTTCAGGCTTATTTAACAAGCATTTTTAACCACCAAGTCGCCTCCCCATACCTGAGCAGTATTTTATCCTATTAATAATGAAGGAATAGACTTGCAGACCCAAGCTCTAAAATACTATTATACATCATTCCATTCTTCCTACTTCCAGCAACCAAGAAACAAAGTAGACATTCTGGTTTGGATTTAACCTCCCTGTGCTGGGGTTAGTCTTTAATAACAGTTAGGCTTGAGGCTGCAGAGCCAGGCTCCCTACCCCATTGGCAGACTCAGTAGGCTCCAGCCAGCAAAGAAGCCAGGTGCTAGGAACTCTGAGAGGTGAGCAGAATGGGGGTGGGCCGAGGGAGAGCAGAGGTCATGAGCAGAACATCTACAGTTGTGCCCCATGGGCAGGTGTAAAAATAAATGAACTTGTACCCAAATGGGAGTCAAGGAGGGAGCACAGACAGAGAATGAGAACTGCTTGAGTTGTAGTTGTTATGATTGGGTTACATCATAGGTACTCAGTGTTTACTGTGCTTAATTAAATGGACATCAGCTTTGAGCCAAGCAATTGACTCATGTCATCCAATTAATTCTCACAACAACCCTGAGAGGAAGAAATTGTCATTCCTATTCTAGACAATAAATGAGAAAATAAGTTTAAGGAGATGTAATAATAAGTTGAAGAGTTACAATAAACTGACATTCAATGCCAAACTCCATGGTGAAATGCAGTTATTCTATAATGACAAAACATGTGATTATTTCCCCCAAAATAACATAGATAGAATCAACTATTTTATTTTGATTTTCATTCTAATATTGGGCATTGATTCGAGGAATTTAAATAGAATTTGTTGATCTATTTTTTTGTGTGTGAACTTGAAAGTCTCTAAGATCTTTGTGAGTCAGCTAGAAATAGGAATCCAAGCTAATGGATGTCTTTAGTGAAGTTTCATGTCACTGTAGAGTCCAATTAATATTACCCTCCGGTGACCAAACTTCCCTGGGTTAAAGTAATAGGAGTCACTACATTTGTTTCAACACAAGAGAGGGCTTTATTATTAGAAATCAGAACGAGAGGCGCCCGGGGAGAAAGGCAGCCAGGTCTCAGGGGACCGGACAGCTGATGGGAAGGTGGTAACTGCTCTGTGGACTCTGTAGGGACACAGAGTCTCCTCGCCTGAGTCTTGATCCTCTGTCCTTTGTTGATGAACTTCCTCGTCCAAGCACAATACTATTCACAGCTACTGACTCAAAACATTTAAGGATCTGACCAGGTTGAAAGGAGCATCTCTGAGTCCCAATTCAAAGTCCTCACAAGTTACTAAACAGGATAGGAATCCTAGGAACACACGCGCGAGGACAGACACACACACACACAGCACACATGTGCACACACAGGATAAACTGCACAGCTATCATCCAAATAAACTGATACTATTTGGACAGAGCTATACCTATTCTTCCATCAAAATACTCAATTCTGCGTATGCTTGAAAGAGTCCAGTTCGCAGGCATGCACATCCTAAAGAAAAATGGAGGAGATGTTGAAATCACACACATTTTGTCTGTCTGGAAGCTGCAGCTGAGCAGGACGCTGAGAGTGAGCCTTGACGTGATGCTTAGTCAGATGGTGATGAAGGAGGGGCCCCACCATCCTGCACTGCAGCCAGCCCCTCCAGGAGCCCCGGGAATAGGGAGCCGTCTGCCATAGAATTCTCTCACAATGGCCTGGCAGAAATGGATGGTCCACACAGGGAAGGATCAATTGTAAAAAGTGGAATTAGTCATTCTAAATCATGCGGCTGTGGTCGAAGGAAGCTCTTCTAAAAATCATTAAACAATCATGTATTCCTATTGATTTATTCAAAATACCTTGAGGGAAAGCAGATTAAACACAAGGTAAAAGTAAGCTAATGCAGATTAAATGGATGAAGGATGGGCAGAGAGTTCCCTAGGTAGTTTTTGTACTAATGAGAGGAAAATTATATGTACACTATTACCAGGATAAAAGGGTCTATTAGAGGTCTTTTGCTTGACATATTTATGTATTTCAAATACTAAGTAGCATAGTGAATTAGGTTTACTCTGGGCATTTGTTATTTTTATTGCATCTCCAAAGTGATAAACAGAGTTCTCTGTTGAGGGCAGTGTAGTATGCTGCCTCACCCGGGAATCCGTGTCTGAATAGAACATCCTGATGTCATGACTGCTCCCTGGGTGTCATTTATTACCAAGCTCAGTGATTTGACTACAAGGCCCAAACCGTGAAAAACCCAAGAGTAGCACATTAGAACCCAAAGGCGGAATGCATGAGGTGAGGAAATTCTCTAAGGGCTCTGTTCCAGGCACACAGGAACCCAGAAATGCGATGTTCAAGCCCCACATTGCCCTCACATGTTTGGTACCTACATCAGGCGTTATCCTCAAAGGAAGAAATGAAAGCAGGAGGGTCATGGATAAGGGACCCAAGGTCATGCAACCAGTGAGAATTAGAGTCAAGACCACAAGTTGCTCTCTCCCTTGGTTCAGGCTCTTCCTGCTACACTGTGGACCAGTGAAATTTACACTCGGGAGCCACTAATATTTAAAAGGACAGCTATCAGCAGATTCACTGTTCCCTCCAAAGAAGTTCATTCCCCATGTCCTTCACTCCCATTACCATCTATTTCAGTCACGTGTGAAATGACATCACTCTCCCATCATGCAATGAGCTGGAAGAAATAAAATTCTAGCTGATATTGATTCTACTTTCTCATCTCCCAAACCCATTCTGAACCCCACTATTGTCCGAATCTTTCTTAAATATTGCTTTTCTCATTCAGCTTCCCGTTCCTAAAATTCATATCCAACTGATCAGGGATGGGGAGGGGGGGAATTGGGGAATTCGGGATAACAACGCATTGTTTTCCCACTAAATAATGTAACTCATTATGGACAATAAATATATATTTTTTTAAAAAGGGAAGATAGCAGGCATTATGTTTCTCTTCTGCCCAGTCTGTGATGTAGACCTCAAGAGAGCTAACCTGTAAAAGAGTCGTTCCTGGTTGATGGAGCCTCTGGTGGCATCAGTCATGAGGAGGTTGTTCAGCATGAATGTCAAGAATCTGATGTGGTTAGAGCAAAGCTGAGGAGGAAAGGAAGACTGGTCAGGAGGCACAGGACACCAAACAAGTCTTGAGGGTGGGAACTCTGTGCTAATGGAGGCTCACACATGCAGGAGGAGTCACTGGCAAAATCCAAGCAGAACCAATAGGCATGGAACCCCACTGCACTCGAGTGATGGCCTAGCCAGGCTCTGTGCCTCTCCAAATTCCCAGCCCCCACTCAGACCTCTGTCTCAAATATCTTCATGGGAGGGACCCAAAAGCATGGTTTTAGGAATTTCCACAGATTTTTTAAAATTTAATTTTAATTTCTATTATTTATTTGTAAAGAGAGAGGGGGGAGAAATGGGCATATTAGGGCCTCTTGCCACTGCAACCAAACTCCAGATGCATGCACCACTCTGTGCATCTAGTTTTATATGGACAATGGGGAATCAAACATAGGCCATCGGGCCTTGTAAGCAAGCATGTTTAACTGCTGAGGCATCTCTCCAGCCTGAAATTTCCACATACTTTGCTGCGTAACCAAGTAGAAGATATCTACATTTTGCATTAGACCCCATTAACCCTCTATACTTATAAACATGAGTGTAATATTTAACAGGATTCAATGTTTCAGTCAAATTATATATTTCCTTGGACATTATTCCTCTCCAAGGGGCTCTTCATATCTGAAGAACAGACATACCTGTCACAGTTGGACCAGGAAACTAAAGAACTGTTCTTCCCATGCCATCTTAGGTTGTTCTGTGCATGCTCTATGTTACAGCAACAAAATTATAGCTACACTTAGAAACAATAATGGCACCGTGCATATTCATACCATTTAAATTTATTAGCCCACTGAGTTACCACTTCATTCCAAGGGTGAGGCAAAGGGTCATTATTATTCCTAATTAGCTGGTGAGGAAACAGATTCAGCCTCGCTGAAAGCCTTGTTCAGATCACATGAGTTGGTGGTGACAGAAATTAGACTGGAGCCTTTCTTCAGAATCAGTCATCTTTAGATTAGGACAGGCCTGTCACTCTGTGGTGGAGCATGCAGAGAGCTTAGGTTCAACCTCAACCCCAACACTAAAAGTAGTTGAGAGCACAGTAAGTCATCTTATGTTCTTTATGGTAGCTTTTCTCATTTCTGGAGAAGCTGGAGCCCATCTGGAGAGCAGGATCCAGACCTAGATGGAGATGAACATGGTTAAACACCTCACCTGCACCTGCAGAAGTACACACAAAATATGTTACAGACTACCAGCAATGGCATTTGTTCCTCAACAAAGCATTTTGGTAAAGAATTAAAACAAGGCAACAACCACAAGGCTGGGGATATGGCTCAGTGGTAAAGTGCCAGCCATGCAAACATGTGGAACTGAGCTCAGATCCCAGCACCCACATAAATAGTAGGCAAGTATGTCAGTCGCATGTAATCTCAGTACCTGGGAGGTGGAGACAAGGGGACCCCTGGGCAAAGCTGTACTTCATGAATCAGCAAGATCTCAGTCAAATGAGAGACCGTGCTTAATAAATAAGGTGGAAAGTGATCAAGAAAGACACCCAATGTGAACCTCTGACCTCACACAAGTGTGCCACACATATATGAATATTCATTTGTTGTTAAGAAGCCATGATGATAGCACATGCTTGTAATGCTATCTGGAGGCTGACATAGCTGGATTCCCTGAGTTCACTGGCCAGCCATTCGAGCTGACTTGGCAAGTTCTGGACCAGTGAGAGATATGTTCTCAAAATGAATAAATAGATAAAAATGTAGATAGCATACCTGAGAAACAACTCCTGAAATTATCTCTGGCCCCCATACTCACACACATCAGCTACATCTGTACACATCTTTACACCTATGCACACACACAAATACACCCCAAAAATACCCACAGGGAGTATATATACATTAAGAACTGGTAGCATTACCATGTCACCCGTCTCCATCTCTTGTCTCTCAATGTCCAGTAATGATTTAAAGTTATCTTGGATAAATTCAAATAGTAGAAGCAAAGAAATTCCTCCAGGGAGATGATGGTAGACACCCAGGAGACTCACAACTCATCAAAGCAGAAATTCAGATCATTCAGAGATCTCAACACTCAAGGAAACTTATAGCAAACCCGCCAAGATTCAGGAAACATCGTGGAAGAGGGGCCCCAGGGACTAAAAGTCATAGCTCTCTCTTGGGCTGGAGAAATGGCTTGTGGTTAAAGGTACTTCTTTGAAAAGCCTGACTGCCCTGGTTCAATTCCTCAGTATCCATATAAAACCAGATGCACCAAGTGGTCTCTCTCGGTCTCTCTCTCTCTCTCTCTCTCTCTCTCTCTCTCTCTCTCTCTCTCTCTCTCTCTCTCTCTCTCTCCTTATAAATAAATAAAATATTTTTTCTAAAAATGTCCTCAGACACACCATCAGTGCTGGGAGAACAAAAACAGTCAGTTCTGTTCTAGAAAACTTCTCACTCCCCTTATTACCAGATCATAGTCTGGGCTACCTTCTAATAAAATAATTATATGAACTATGGCTTTGTATTCCATTCCAACTGTGAATAAATTTTTAAATGGTCCAGTTTAAGAAGAGGTATCTGAGCAGGGAATGGTGGTGCACGCCTTTAATCCCAGCACTCGGGAGACAGAGGTAGGAGGAACAGTGTGAGTTCAAGGCCACCCTGAGACTACATAGTGAATTCCAGGTCAGCCTGGGCTAGAGCAAGACTCTACCTCGGGGGAAAAAGAAGAAAAGAAAAGAAGAAGAAGAGGTATCTGAGCAGAAATTCCTACTCCAGAGGCTGTGCCCAACCAAACTGATAATGTCTTTTGTCCTTTTTTTGTTTTTGCAGGGGGTGTGTGGGTGGGAAGGGCTACTATGGTCATATAAATCCAGGACAGGAAAGGTCTTTCTGCTTACTGAAAATGAGTTCTATTCACAACTGTGTTTTTCAGAGTTTGGCTATTCACATTTTCTTGGACACTGCTAGAGTTATAAAATAAACACTTCCAAGATTGTTTCCCTAAAAGTCAGTCCAACATAAAATAAAATGAAAAGAACTTTTCTGAGTCTTCAGTTTAACATGGGTTCATTTAACCAGGAACATACCTTTTTCTTCCTCTCTTTGAACTTCTTCAGACTGATCTTTGTTTTTCCAAGTCTCCACACTGGCTCTTTCCACTAGAGACTTCTGTTTGATGACTGGCTCCATCCTAAACTCTAGGACAACATTTGGATATCAGTTATTTATTTAAGATCTGAGTTTAGGCAAATACTGAGACAGGTGTTTAGGAACTTGGCCACTAGTTGAGTAATTACAGAGCTTAAGCCCAGGACACTGAGGTATATAATATAACCAGCAGTTATAACCAAGTTGGAACATGTGGCATTATTGTTCCATTTTACAGCTGAGAAACCTGAACTGTTGAAGACTTAAGTTACTTATTAGTGGATGCATGGTAGTTTGGTTAAGGAAAAGAGAAGGGAGAATGAGCTAATGGAGAATTAGATGAAAAATGCCTCCTTTCTAAAGGTCCCTTGGTTCTGTTTTCTATAGACCCACCAATATAAACCACCTGAATCCACGCAACCCCAAGTTCATAAC
Organism: Zapus hudsonius; assembly: GCA_004024765.1. Lineage (NCBI taxonomy): Eukaryota > Metazoa > Chordata > Mammalia > Rodentia > Dipodidae > Zapus > Zapus hudsonius. The sequence goes on from PVHP010042192.1 coordinate 13,112, forward strand.
ACAGTGATTAACAGCTTGCATTCTAATCTAACCATATAGGTATAGGTTTTTAAAATATTTTTTTTGGAATTTTTATTTATTATTTGCAAGCAGAGACAGAGAGAGACAGAGAGAGAGAGAGAGAGAGAATGATGCACCACTTTGTGCATCTGGTTCTACGTGGGTACTAAGGAGTCGAACGTTGGCTGTCAGGCTTACAAACAGGCACCTTAACCACTAAGACATCTCTCCAGCCCTAGGTCTATGTTTGAACCCAATGTCTTCCATTTACTAAGTATGAGAATGAATAAATCACTTTATGTAATGAGAACAATGGCAACAGTCTCATAGAGTTAATATGAGGGCTAAGTAGAGTTCTGTATGTAAAATTTTTATCCTGGATTCTCACACATGGTAATGTTTCAAGATCCTGTTACTGAAAACCAGCAGTTAGAATGTGCCTGCAAAGGGTCTCTTTAGTGCGACACTTAAAAGCTTCTTATAATTCTTTGATAGGAAAAACTGATTTCCTTTAAACAGGTAAAAGAAAGTGACACAAGGACAGATTTTTCAAGCAATAAGTTAGCACACTCCCAATAGAATGGGTCCGGATGAAAACACAAGGCTGTACTTGATTTACTGAGACTTGTTGGCATAGGTGGAATTAATGTGAAATTGATGAAGTTTATTTGCAGGCTCTTTCAGTGGCATGAGCTCCTTCTAAGGCCTTGTCAGGGGCTCTAGCAAGTGTCCAAGGTAGACTTTGATTTTAAGAAGAGCACTTCTCCGTGCACCTCCACAAACTTGAATTTTTCCCTGAAGGTGTATTATTTTTAACTTTTTGAAAATCATGCAAATCTATGGTTGTAGGAAGATGTTTTCATTTGGCTTCTGTGATGGTTTTGTTGTCAACTTGACCTGTTAGCAATCATAGTAATCTTGAGTGTTGTGTAGCATATTTCTTCAGAATTGAAGAGAGAAAGGAGGCTCAGGAGATTTAGGAAGCCATGTTAGCTAGAAACAAACATCTCTTCCAGGGAGAGCAGTGCAGGAAGGAAATTCTAGAGACTTGGGAGTCAACAAGTCTGGGAAAGGGTTGCAAGACCCCACCCTAAGGTTATATAAAGGGGAAGGAAATCTTTCTCTCTCCCACCTGTTTGCGTGTGTGTGTGTGTGTGTGTGTGTGTGTGTGTGTGTGTGTGTGTGTGTGTGTTTGCTGGCAATGGGTTTTCTCTCTCTCTGCTTGGACCTGTAAAAGGGGAACAGCCTCTTTCACCATTATGGAACTTCTCCTGTGTTGCTTTGTATGGTTTGGAGGTTCATACCAGCAGTGTGTAGCTGACTACAATAGCTTCTGATTTTATGTTCCTTAACACCAGCCGTGGAGATTGAAAGAAAAAGGTTGAGTTACTCTTCTACACTATAAGAAACTAACCAATTCCTTTCAGAAATCTTAAGTCCCATAGAAAGGGCACAGATGAAGAGGACCCTTGTGAGTTCTGGATCAGGTGACTCGAGCAATGACTTGAAGATGACAAATTTCAAAATCCACCTGAAGAAATTGGAGATAGTCTATCTATTCACTTAATCACTTCAGTTGGAAAGCTAAAATGAGCATGTGGTACCAGACAAAATGCCCCTTCTAGAGTGCCAATGTTCTGAGAAAACTCAAAAGGAACCATCATGGAGGCTCCAGATGAAACTATACCCTGACTCACTATTTTATCCTTATATTCTTTCTATAATCCTACTCTCTGACAGCATGGGTGGTCATCACTTTTTAAGAAAGGATGTAAAGAGAGGTTTGAATACTTACCAAATTTTCATCAAGCAAAGTATGGCAACAAAGAGTATACCACGTCATCTCACCTTCACAACAACACAGATGAAGAATCGGGACAAAGAGAAGCAGAAAACAGTAAATAAGGATGCTAAGAACCTGCAGGTAAAACTAAAGCCAAGACTTTAAGATTAAGTTAGTTTCTTGGGTT
>PVHP010042193.1:0-15209 GCA_004024765.1 Zapus hudsonius
ATATAAGTTTAGGAGTGAGACCCCCACAAGGTTGCCAAGGACCTGGGAGAAGATTTGGCTATGTCTTTGCCATTGGGGAGACCTGCCCCACATGAATAATCGCTTGCGGATGATACCCGCAAAGCAAGATATTTGTGCTTCTTTACAGGAATGTGGGGACTCTTGAGGATGCAAGCTGCCTCCCATGTCTTCTAAAGGTTCAGAGTACAGTAATCTTTACAAAGGACTTAAAGAAGCTGCTCCCAAATCTATGCAGCCAAAATGACGCCCTGCCCCCACAGAAGCCACTGCTGGACTGGGTGGGGATAAGGATGTTTTGTACATGCTGCCTGGGAGGATGCGTGTTGTGCCTATGGTTAGTCTGTCGCCTGTGTGCCCAAACCAGAAGGGACAAAATAGTAATATCACAAGCATTGGCCGCTCTGGAGTGTGGCTCCCCCCCTCAGGTATGGCTCTCTGCCCTATAAAGCGCATGATGTTTACATAGCCTTTGCACCCAATGGATTGGTTAATCCATTGCACGCGGAAAGGTATGTAGACAATAGCCCTGTTGTCCTACACAGCCTTTGCACTCCTGGGACTGTCTAGTCCATTGCACATGGGAAGGTGTGTAGACAATAGTCACATGTTAAAAAACTCGTGGCCTGGCATAGTGCTGTTATTCTGGGTATGAGATGCTGTTGCCAAAATAAAAGGGGGAACTGCAGGGAGCCGGGACATCGCCATGGCAGGATGGCGCCCCCTCTCTTGCAGCTAAGTGGGAAACAACTCCACCTCTGGCAATGCTTTGAGAAACTGTCCCTAGCCAATCCCGTGGCGCCTGGAGGTGGCAAGCAGGAGCCAGCCAATCATGGGACGATCCGTGTCTCTTTTCCTATAAAAGTGGCTGATTCTTAGTGTTCGGGGCCCCTCGCTTCCTTCCCCCCCCTTCAAGCAAAGGCTCTCCATTAAAGTGTGTTGAGAAGAATCCTCAAGTCGTGGTTGTTCTTCCTCGCTGCTCGAGGAGCTCGCCACAATAAACATTGATGTTTCTAAATATCATCACAAAATCAAAAGTTCATATTTTCTAAATGAAGATAAATTCTGGTTAGCAGATATATGAGGCATCCTTATTGTAGTTGGCAATCAGAGCCATTTTTAGACATTCAAAATAAGTGTGGGATGCAATGTGTCCTTTGCTGTTTTTCTATGACTTAATAAATTTAAAAAATGTTTGCAAAAAATGACTCTAGAGTTCCTCAGGGTAGGAATGGAATAAAGGGGTAGAGATGCTTTCATGAATGGAACCCTAATTATTTATGAAATAAATATTTCTTTGGATAATTAAGGATTCAGAGTCAAGGTATAAAAATAGAGTCGAGGACAGATATGGCTCTCTGCTTTTACTCTTGTGTTTATTTCATATTTGCTGCTAAAAAGGATTCAAGATTTTGTGTTTCAGAAGTAAATTGAACACAATACCCTTTAACTTTATTTTATTCTTCTAATAGGGTAATTAAGTTTGCAAAATATTATTGAATATGAATAAAAATAATGCTGTATCTAATCCTTATAAGCATATATTATATCAGGCACTATGAGAAGCACTTCCTATGCATTATCTCAATCGATCTTAACTACAGTCCTATTGGTTAGGTAATACTGGTGACTAATTTCATGGAAGATTAATCAGAGGAATAGTGAAGTAAACTAATTTGCTCAAGATCATGTAGATAAAAATGGAGTATTTAGAATGCATGTTTATGTCTACCATGCTAAAAAGCATGCTTGGGGCTGGAGAGATGGCTAAGTGGTTAAGGTGTTTATTGGAAAAGCATAATTTATGGCCCAGGTTTGATTCCCCATTGACCATGTAAAACCAGATACACAAAGTGGCACATGCATTTATGCATTTTCAGTTCATTAGCAGTAGCCAGAGGAACTCATCACACATTTTCTTTGATTATCACTCTCTCTCTTCTCTCTCCTTGCAAATAAATAATCAAATACAATAAATTTATAAAAGAAAAAATATTATTCCCCCAATTATACATTATAAAGATATATCATATTACCCATATTAGATCTAAAATGTTCATAGAATTTACAGAATACTTAGAATTCTCTTCTTTATAATTCATTCATTAAAGATTCTAGTAATATGTAAATTTTGGAGAAAATGATATTGGATGCTCATATAAAAATTCAACATCATGATGAATTCTAATGAAAATTTTCAGTTTTTATATATGCTTTCCATTGACTTAATATTATTCAATGAAGTATGAGAATGACAATTAGTACCTTACTATTCCTTGTATCCAATAATTTTTTTCCAGCTGAATTGCCCTTGTATCCCTCTAATAAAACCAGCCCACTGAGGTTCACACATTCACAAATCAACAATCCTTTTTTTTAATTGAAGTTATACTGACTGCAGACGTGTCTCTTGTTTCCATCAATTTTATAATAGTTCTTGTATCTGGGTGTCATACTTATTCACCATTTTATATGCTAACATTGTGGTTATTTCAACATACATAGATGCTTAGTCTAATATCCTGGTCTCTTTTAAAAATATTTTATCTATTTACATACAGAGGGAGAGAGAAAGAGTGAGAGAATATGAGAGAGAATATGAGAGTGAATATGAGAAAGGGAATGGACATGCTAGTGTCTTCTGCCACTGTAAAAGAACTGCAGATGTATATACCACTATTTTGCATCTGTCTTAATTTGGGCATTGTAAAATCAAATCCAGGTAGTCAAACTTTGCAAGAAAGAATCTTCTACCACTGTGTCATTTCCCAAGGTTCATTCTTTCTGGATTCTTATGGCTTTCATTTAATTAAGTAAATAATCTTTTCCATGACACTTCATCTACCACGTTAAGGGTCATATCCAATTCCTAACATTGTTAGTAATAGAATGAAATGCTAAAATCTACTTTTCTTCACAAGAATTCTATAATTATTGTGAGTATTGTGGCAACAATATGCTTTGACTTTATGCATTAGAATGGAACTCTTGGAACCCTTGGACAATTTGCAACTTGGTAACCGTTGGACAATTTGCTTTTTTTCTTAACACAGATGACACACAGATAAAATGAATTTGGAGTGTAAACTTTACAATGTATACTTTAAGGGAATACATGCAATAAAATTTAAAGATATATAAGTATTTCAAAATAATTTTAAGTAAATGTACTATGAATAAATTATAAGGTTTGTTCACTGAATTATATATTTATAAATTATTGATAAAATTTTTAAATAAATTAATTGGTAATACATGCAGCCACATTGTATTAATTTAACAGTTAAATATTTAAAGTAATGTATAGGAAGGGGCTAGAGCGATAATTCCAATTTTGCAATAATAACGGAACTCTTGATTTTAAGAAATTCACAACATTCTAAAAAGCATGAATACTCAAAATTACTGAATTAAAAATTCCATTTCATAATTAAATGAAAGAATAAAGATCACCACATCAAAATTTAGCAAGAAGTCTTCACAATAATTATAATTCAAAAATCAGCATAAGAAAAGTCACCCATTTCTGAATATTTTGAAAGACATTGTTGAAAGAATGTTGTTCATTACAATAGCAATTAAAGAAGACAATGAATATACCTGAGGGTTAATTTTTCTGAAAAAAAATTGGATTTATTTAAAAGCAATAGCACAACTTTAAGTGAAAAGCTAAAAGTTCTAAATAAAAGCAATACATCATTGAATTTATTCTAACTTAACAGCATTTTTTGATGTTGTCTTATGGAAGGCATGCCTTATTACACATTAATCAGCTAAATAATTATGGGCATGTTACTTATTTTTAATAAATATAACAAATATATATACTTTATGAATATTAAGTGTAACATATTTGAAATTATTTTTTCTTATAATTTTTTAATTTTACTGTTCAACATATATTCAAATTTTACTTTTGCTTAAATTGCCATTGTACACTGTAGCTCTTTATTCAAAACAAATTTTATAGTATACATTAATTTTAAGAACTTTGTTTTAAATCATTGTTTTAATCATTTTGCAGCTACACATTATAAAGTCACTGGTAATGACCATTACTTATGTTGTGAAAAGGAAAAAAAGGATAATATAGATTATTATGAATTTTTTTCTTATTATTTTGGGGATTAAGTAGCAAAATTTGGATTCAATGAATAATAAACAAAACAAAACAAACAAAAAACAAACAAACAAACAAAAGCCTGGATAAGAAGTCAGTGTTTTGTAACAAGAAAACCAGGAAAGTCTAAATCATCAATAGTGACTTTGATGTTAACCTAAGTGCACTCCTCAGGAAACATACCTCCTTGAGGGAGGGGACATATAATGAAGAAACATGTAAGATAAATTTCCTTAAAGAGGTATATATCATGCACCCTTCAAGTCAAAGTGTTATTACTGAGGATATTAAATACCTCCCCAAAATTAAGAGCCAATAGGAGATAGTTTCTTAGTTTTCACTCTAAATGTACTGCAATGTATTTTCCTTCCTGTTTTCAGTTTACAATTTTATCTTATGATTCGATTTCTGGAATACAAATTGAATTATTGTTTAAAGATTCATTTCAATGATGAGCTGCATAGCTTTCTAATGTCCCTTAACCTCTATTAGAACAAATACAATATCCATACTGTATGGCTAAATGTTCCATAAGCTAAAAGGCTTAATTTGCTCAGTGTAGTAATATCAGTAATTTATTTATAATCAGTTATTATAATGATACAAATGACATGTTTATTTTTGAAATGCTAAAAATAGGTCAATAGCTGAATTTTGGGTAGAAAAATGAATATTTTATCTACAAAAGCTCCAATTTCCTAACTTTTTTCATTATCTGACAAAAGAATCCAATTGTCAGAGCACAAGTCTCACACAAACTGATTCTGGCAAAGTCCCAACAAACTTCTTTCTCATCCTTGTAAGCATTCAGAACATATTTGTGAGGGCCACCTGTATTGAACCATCACAGTCTGCCTCTGCCCCAAAATTAATAATCACACATGATATAAACTACAACACAATCAGTTTAACTTTAAAAGTATGCACAGTTTTATCCATCCTAATAAATCTGATCAAAACTTTAAGATTTGGCTTATCTTCTGGTCTAGTAAAAGTCTTAGCTATTAGATGCCACAAAGCAGATGAGAATATAAATGTATATATATTTAAAGTTTTGTTATTATTTAAATTTATCCTCTCTTAAATGTCATATCTATTTTTCAAACTTTCTGTTTATATTTGCCCTTACCATTATCCACATACTTTTTATCTTAAAATCTATGTAACCATTCTGTAATCTCTCTCTAACATTAAATATTTAACATCCAACACAAAAATTATAACCACAAATGACATTTGCCTGTTTCAAAATAATTTATTGCAGACAAACAATTAGGGTTATTTAAAGAGGTTATGATGGAGATAGGAGAAATTTCAGCAGTTAGTTGTTAGCAAAGTAATGACCTTTCTGAAACCCATGTACATGTGATTTTACATTGAAAAGGGGTAATTAAGGTAGAAGATCAGTTCAGGATTTTTAGCTCAAAATTGTTATAAGAAGATATGTTTGGTCACTTTGGTAGGCAAAGTAATTGCAAGAGTTTTAAATTTTGCAAAGGGAATATAGAAGAGTCAGTGTATAAGGAACATGACAAAAGACACAACAGGCTCTTGCAGGCTTTTAAGAAAGATGATGGAAAAGAAGACATCAAATAATAAGAGCCCCTGGTTGGAAAGAAGTTCCAGTGGAAAGAGGATATAGTAGGGGGAATAAATGAGAATGATGAGAGGGGACTATGCTCAAAGTATATTATGTACATATATGAAAATTGTCAACAAAAAGTTCACAAAAATGGATGGCTGCCAAGAACTAAGGAAAATATGCAGGCTTTAGAAGTCAGAAAAGCCAAGAAAAGCGATTCTCTAAATAATAATTCAACCATGTTAACACCTTTTTTTCTTACCTCAGTGAGACACATTTCAGATTTTCAGAACTAAGAGTTTATGACACTGAAATCACAAATTTTATGGTAATTTGTCATAGAAGCAACAGGAAACAAATATATCTCAGTACTTGATGTTAGGAAATATGAGTTGTTTAATTTTCACCATGGAAATGTATTTAGAAATACTAAATGTAATTGAACAAATTATTTTTCACAGGCTACTAGGGATAAGCTGTAGAAACAGATGGTCTTGAATAAAATAATCTCACAGTTGTATGAGTAATTTTTTGTTTTCTGTGAAAAACGAAAAGTTCACAAGTTGTGATTTGTTCTGATAATGAGACTGCAAATATTTATTAGGCCTTTATTATTCTATTCATCAGGCACTCTGGCAGTGGACAATATGAAGACATAATATGAAGTATGGCTGCATATAATCACAAAAACTACCACTTGGATTTTCAAAAATGTGTACCATTAGGTAATGTGCAATTGGGTGTAGAAAATTTTAATAAAATACTCAAAAAAAGGAAAAGCATAAGAAAGGCATAAACAGTGGAAAACACAAGACACAATGTGAATAGTTATGAGGCTGGAGTATCTTCCTCTAGTAGATATATACACTAAGAAGATTAATTTGGAAATACTATATATTCAGTGTGAGGACACAAATTCACTGTTTCAGATATCTTCTTATACCTGATATCTTTTCTCTGCATTCTGGTATGAATTTCACATTACTTAACTGGGTTCTTTGATTTGAAGGCTTTACTTGGCTGCCTGCAGAAGCTCTTCCTACTTGCACTGTAATCAGAATGGCTTAAAAACTGCAAATACTTAGTGAAAAACCATAGGCTAAAGCCTAACTGGACATGCTATACAAATGAAGCTAACTTGACCTTCATCTATGATGAAGCAGAACGTCTACACTAATATTTACTGTTAAGATTCACCTGCAATTTTCCACTCTGGTAACTTATTATGTCACACATCTTTACTGGTCAACTTACTTTCTCTGTTTCATTTCATCATTTTAACACTGGCATGTCTATACTAGTATGAAGCCTTGTTTCAGGCACTCTTAAGGTAATGCAAAGTAAGATAGTTGGATTGATGAAGTAAGGAGTTCACACCACAGATGCCTGTTGTGATCTCTCTGGGGGAAAATTCCAAAAAAAAATCAGCCAGTTCAAAATGATGTAGTACCTACGGGACTACAACCATTAGGAAACTAAAACAGAATTTGGGAAATTATCACACATTGCAAAATAAAGAAGGATGTGCAAATTTTGATGTAATCTTATAAATTTGTTATAACTTTGGAACAATGTATACAGTCAAATCAGAATCATTAGTTTGGAATTAACGCTAGTCCCAGCTATCCATTTTGCAATAGCTACCTAAGGTAATTGACAGAGGTTGATAATTCCTAGGATTTCAACTGACTAATACTGACCAAAAGGGATATAATAGTTCTAAATTCTTGCTGAGTGGAGAAAACATCTAGCCAAGAATGTAGAAGTGTTTCAATTGCTATAAATCTATTTCTCAAAATAAAGAAATCATCTTTGAGTCTATAAATGAATAACTATCAAACATTCATATTTAAATTAAGCATAAAATAGTATCTTTGTGCCTAATGATTGATATTTATTTAATTCCAGTATGTTATGTCTTTAACTGTTTTTTCTGCTAGGACAAAGCATCATGTAGTACCTTGAAGATGATACAGTGTTAGTGAGTTTATATGAGAATTTTCTAAGCTTAAGCAACTGAAAATCATAGAAATATTATTGTATATGTTCCAGAATATAATAATGTTTACAAATGATTGATGAACTCTAAATTCTTCCACCAATAAACATAATCACAAAATAAAGTAATTTGAAAGTTGTAAATAATTTTTACCTTAAGAAATATATATATATATATATATATATATATATATATATATATATATATATATATATATATATATATATATATATTTTTTCATATAGTTTATATATATATATAATATATATATATATATATTATATATATATATATATATATATATATATATATATATATATATATATATATATATATATATATATATTTAAAATTATAAATTTATTTTCTTACAGTTTATATACAAATATTGAATACATATATATGTATAATACATATAGATATGCATATGTACACATGTGCAGATAATATCTCTGTCTGCTAGACCAAATTTATGTATGAAGAAGTAACTTATTGATTGAAAGGCAGTATCTCAAAAGAAAAAAAGGAAAACTCACAAAATTTTACCATCTAGTAGTTCACAGAAAATGTACCTTTTCTTTTCTTCTCACTGATCTTCATTGAATTAATAAAAAATGGTCCTGCAACTCACTGTCAAATTGAGGTAAATTCTGCTTTACTAGCAATGATCATGCACTTTGAGGGAGTTCTGCCATGGGTATTGACAATACTTCAAATTGATTTACATATGTTCACAAGATTAATAAAAATACTAACTAGCCTTATTGAAAAAAATATGTATGTGGTAGAGTAATCTGTAAAGCTTTTGAATATGCCTATGATATACAGGCTTATGATTCTGAAATAATAGAACAGCTTATGATTGATGAAGCCACAGAGCCTTAAGAACTTCCCAGAATGTAGAGGAGAAAAAATTGTGGCAAGTAAGCATAACAATGATGAATTTGTCAAGATATTTTTTTCCACTTTGTGGTAGACAATGTATACCATTATTCATATAAATGGCAGTTTCATTATAGTTCTGGTCACGATGGCAAAATCACCCCAACTATGTGACAACACACACACACACACACACACACACACACTTATCTAAAACAAAGAAATAAAGCACCCTAAACTAAATGTATTTTCATCAATGCAGTTATAAATTTGTAAATTGGTACTTTTTACGTGTTAGCATCCTTCCTAAGTATTTACAGATATTTTAGTTAAAAAATACTTAGCTGCACAAACCCCCCACAAATTTCAACTTTAAAACACACTTAAAAAATATCAGTGGGTGTACTGCAATGGGAATGAGATTTAATGCTTAGCAACATATTTGGTCACTTCACAGAATCCTTGTGCTGTGGACTGATACAGAAGCAAATGAAAGAGAAAGAATGATCACTCAGAACTCATTTTCATTCTGTGATTTGGAAACTGTAGCGGGTCTGCTTATAAGAAGAAAGTGCTGGAACTTCAGCCTGAATAAGCATAATGAATTGTGCACACATTCTTGAGGTTGCTATTTTTCATGGCTTATGGTCCATGCTATACAAACCATATGAATTAGAAGTATAAACGTGGGTTTATTCTATTGCTAAGATCTCAGGAATAACCAAAAATGATAGCATTGATTTTTTAATTCCTTCTCACAGTTGGGTCATTCTTGCAAAACATTTAAGAAACATAGTTTTATTTTATCATTTTACTATAATGCTTTTACTTTGCATATTTATGAGAATGAAAGTAAGATTACAAACAACAGATATTTCTTTCTGAAAAGACATAGCAGAAACACAGATTTTTACCTTTCCTCTATTAACAACTGGACTATAAATATCTTTTTCCCACTTACTCCACACTAACCTAAGAGTCTAAAGAGCATTGTGGCTTATCACATAGTACAAGCACACAAAGTATAGTTTTCCAAAGTTATTTAGCATACAGTGACAATGCTAAGCATATATCCTATTAAATTATACAATGAGCGTTGAGTAATAATTTTCATACTTCATGTAAAATACTGAAAAAAAAAACAAAGATCCTTGCCTTAAAGGAATTTAGAGTCTATTTGGTTAAGTGTATGAGAGAATAATTAAGAAAGAAAGTCAAAGCTGAGGTTGATAACAACTGAGGAGAAAAGGGAAGAAAAGGATAAATGATACTAAGATTGATCAGCATGGAAATGTTTTTCTTTTGAGATTATTTGGGTTAAAACCTGAAAAGAGGAGGTGAAAAAAGTCATCCAAATAGAAGAGGAAATCATTAAAGGAATATCAGAGGGAAGAATGATAGTAGGTAAAGTCCAGCCAGAAGAAAACTTTATGGAATTATGTCATCCCCCTTTTTTGGTGGGAGGTGTACTTTTCCAAATGGGATATTAGATGCATTTGAGAGATTTTGTGGCAATATCAGTCAGTTTCCATAAGATCACTCCAAAAGCTGAATTTAGAATGAACTGATGAGAGACAAGGCAGAGCTTCAGGACAAATAATCAAGGTTAAATATTACTTAGCTTGGTTTGGGTCATGATACTAGAGAATCAGAGAAGTGATAAGATATTGGATTTTTGAAGACACTGGTATTTGGATTTTCTGATAGATGCCATAATTTGTGAGACAGAAAGAAAATCATTAATATATTTATTTTTTCTTTAACAATGAGAACAGTTATGATTCATGTAATTGCCATGGGACAAGAATAACAGGGTAAATTTGAGGATACAAGAGAATTTGGGTGGCAGTATTTGAGGATCTGTTGGAAATATCCACTGAAAACCAACAGCCAATTGGGTACATGAGTCTGGCGTTCAGATATGGGCCTGGGTTGAAGATTTGTATTTGAGAGTCATCATGCTAAAAGGGCAATTAAGAATAAATGAAATCACCAAGAGGGTTAGTGCAGACAGAAAAGGTAGACAATCTTTCTTTTCTCTAGTGAGTACTATTTGACACTGAGTAAATGTAATCACCTTGCTCTTCTACATATAAAGGTTTCTCTTGTCACCTATGAAAACAGATATTTGGCTGGGAACTAAGAATTATTGGTTGGATGAGAGTGTTTTAGACAAGGTTTATATTCTCATTAACCTTAATGCTTTATACCAATTTTATAAAAATTTTTAAATGTTCAACATAACTTAGTTCCCTGATCATTCTCATAATTTGATTGAAATTGTAACTACTACCACATATTTAGTAAAGGCAATTATATGTTCATTTAATTCTTCATTTTTTTTCTAATTTTAGGAATGACTATAACTTGATAGAGGCACACAGTGTAATGGTTAAGTTTTGTTGTCAACTTGATCTTTTCAGTAATCTTTAGTGAGTCCCTGAGGTTGTTTACAGGAAGGCAGCCCTTTCAGTAGGGGGCAGGAAGTTCAGGGAAGCTAGAAATGAACATCCCTTCCTGGGATGGCTGTGCAAGAAGGAAACTGGAGAATCTGGAGATCAACAAATCTGGGGAAGGGTTGTAGGACCCCACCCTCTGGCTATATAAATGAGGAGAGAATCTCTCTCATTCAGCTGCTTGTTTTGTTGATGTTTTTATGGTGTTGGTGATGAGTTTCTCTCTCTGCTTGGACCTGTGAAAGGGGGTCAGCTTCTTTCACCATTATGGAACTTCCCCTGGATCTGTAGGTGCAATAAATCCTTTCCTGATATAATCTGTGTCTGGTATGGAGGTTCATCCCAGTGGCATGTGAGCTGATTATGACACACAGTAAGGCAAATACATTTTTTTTTCTGCTATCTTGTGTTTTATCTATTGAAATGGTTTTCATTTATTGCCAATGTGATAGGACCTAAACTGGCTAAGCACCAGCATTCATGATTCTCTGCTTCCTCACTGTGGGATGAATAAGAGCAGATGCCTCAAACTCTTGCTGCCATGCTTTCCTAGCCATCATAGACTATAACCTGAAACTGTAAGCTAAAATAAACCTTTCTCCTCTTAGACATATTTATGTCAGGAATTTTATCCCAATAAGGAGAAGGTAATTGATGTGATTATTATTCCTCATTTCTATTACTTTCATTTAGCCCTCTTAACATCTTCTAAATTACAGCCTTGTCTCCTCTCCGGTCTACTGGGTACACATCCTGCCTCACTTCAATTATTACCTTAAATGTATACTGAAAATACTGCTCATTTGATGAAAGTCTTTTGATCAGCCAAGGCAGCAAACTGAAGGGTAAATGCCTTAATATATCTTTAAAAATTGGCCACAAGTGACATTATGTCTGTTATTTTCTTATTTCCATACCTATGAGCTTCAAGTATGACATGTTAATTCTCATATCACACTTTACTATGTTATCGTTTGGAGTCCCAAACTGCAACTAGATTTTCTTCAACAATGATTTTATGTATTTTCCAAATTCTGAGACATGTATTAGGTTCAAATAATTTCCACAATCAGTTATTAAAAAGAGAAATTAATTATTCATGACATTCAGAAATTGTGTTTCAATATTTCCTAAATTATAGAGCTTAGCAAATGCGATCATAAAATAATTTCAAAACATTATTTCCATTTGTCTGTCTAATGTAATAGTTTAAGATATTTTGCATAACTGTCATTCAGTCTGTGTACATAAATAACATACATTAACATATAAATATCTTCAAGTAAAAATATGTATTTTCACATGAGATGTTGTATTTGGTTTTGACATCTGAATTAAAATATATTCTTTTAGCATTTTATTTTGAAAAATGTCAGACTTACAGAAAGCTTGTAAAAATAGCATAAAAATTTCTGTGTACCCATTACCCAGATTCCAGTGTTTTACATAACTCCAATTAGTAAAACAAAGCAAATAATATTGATGCAATATAGTAGACAGACGATCTTAAGACCTCAGTAAAATTTAACATTTTCCACAAAACTACTTTCATGCCCAATAGTTCATTTAATCCCACATTGCATTAGTCACATAATCTACTCCAGTATGCAAGTGTAGAGGATGAATTTTTCTTTACTGAACATGAAATATACCAGACTGTATGGGAGGCTTTGAGTTTGCCTATTATATGGGACTGTATGGGAGGTTTATTTTGTTTCACTTTGAGTTTGCCTATTGTATTCCAATGATTAGGTTTAGATTATGCACTGTTAGAATATGATAAAATGGTGGTAATGCATTTGTATGCATTCATTTCAAAGGATGTAATATACTTTTGATTCCTTTTTTCATTAATTTTAATTTGATTATGCAAGTTTTTATTTAAGAAGCATGGGGAATATATTTTTCAATAAAATTGTAAAACAAAATAATATATGTGAAGACTTTTTTTTCAAAATATATTTCTTGGGCTGGAGAAATGGCTCAGCGGTTAAGGCACTTGCCTCCAGTGCCTGAGGCTCCTAGTTCAATTCCCCAGGTCCCACATAAGCCAGACCCACAAGGTGGTGGCTCTGGTGCTATCTCTATCTATCTCTCTTTCTCTCTCTCTCTCTGTATCTCTCTGCTTGAAAATGAATAAATAAAATATTTTTTAAAAAAATATATTTCTTAATAATTATTCAGATAAATTGATCTTTTTAAAATTGTGGCCTTTGATTTTTTAAAACAAACTTATTAACATCATGCCTACACACAATGTTAACAGATCATACTCTCTTCATTTTTATGTTAAAGTATGGCATTTAAAAATTAATACAGGACTATATTACTAGATATATTAATTAATTTAATCATTTTATGAAATAAATATAAATTTAAAATATAATACTCCTAATTCATATACACAGGAAATTTTAGTAAGCATACTAGTCACAACCTTATTCAAAGATTTATTTTTCAGAATGAAAAGACATCATTAAGAAATTAACATTTCTTTTTAAACTGCAAAAGTGAAAATTTATTATTGGTCCAAACCACCAAAACATGACTCCCTTCATGATGCTATTTAAGTCTACCATATTCACTAATGGATTTGTGAATGTATTAGAGATTCTCTTTTCTCTACAGTGTGCATATTTAAATTTAGTGTTTTAGAACAATAGAATATTTATAAGACCCTTCCAGTACATGAAAATATAAATGAACAATGTTTAATCATACCACAATTTTCCTAAATATTATGTCTCTTACATAGAAAAAACAAAGTTCTAATTTTTCTCTTTAACAAGAACTCATGAAGAAGTCTTAGGCTTTTTATAATTCAATTCCTTTCAGAATTAGTTTTCTTACAAACAAGGTACAGGCAAAAAGCAGAAGTAAATTCTACAGAAAATAAGGGATATATATATATATATATATATATATATATATATATATATATATATATATTAATTTATGTTCAAGGAGAGAGAGAGTGTGTGTGTGAGAGAGAGATTACAAAAGGGCCACCACTTTGTGGGTCTGGTTTATGTGGGTACTGGGGAATTGAACCTGGAGCCTTAGGCACTGGAGGCAAGTGCCTTAACCACTGAGCCATCACTGAAGCCCGGAAATATATATTTTAACAGTGAGAATATGAGGGATAGAGTGATAAAATTTTTTAAACATCGTCATACTATTCATACTGTCTTATTTCTCCTAATATTTCTTTTAAAGAAATCTTGGCTCTTATCAATTGTATCTACATTTATAATGTAGGTTTTTAAACTTTATTGAAATTGCTTTGGAAAAAGACTTTGGCCACTTCTGTAGAAAAATGCCCGATGTGCTTAGATTATGGGACTATTCCTGATTAATACTTCAAAAAATAACATCAACACACTTCTAATTGTATGTACTATAATAATAATGCTTTAAAAATTGAATATACTCAGCTTTTCATTCTTGTGTTCCTATGAAAACACTAGTTCAACATACCTCATAAATAATGAATATGTGTCTATGCTTTATCCTATCCTCAAAATGAGTATAATGATGGTACATTTTCTAAAAGTTTTCCATGAAACTATACTGCTAAGAAAATAAAACATAATTAATGATCAAAAAGACCAAACATTAGCAGTATCATCATCATTATTGTACTCAGATGCTATTATCTGAATGTTTGTGCCCTCTAAAAATTCCTATCTTGTGAACTAACCTTAAGGTATTAGTATTAAGAAGAGTAATCTTTTGTAAGTAAAAAGATCATGAAAATTTTGCCCTCATTAATATGCTTTTTTATAAAAGAGGAAATGGAGCTTGTTTAATCCTATAATTATATAATGTTTTATCTTACAATTATATAAGTAAACAAGGAAGTAGCATCTATGAAGCAGACATTAAATTTGTTGAACCATCCCTTTGGACTTCATAGCTTTCAGAAGACAGATAATTTGTTTTGTTTATAAACCAACTAGTTTATGGTATTTGGTTAGAATAACATAATGGTCCATCATATCATTAAAGATGAAATTCTGTCATGAAATTTTTCAGGTCAGTTGGCAGAATTTATCTAATTTTTAAAAATATTTTATTTATTTATGAAAGAGAGAAAGAGAGAGAGAGAGAGAGAGAGAGAGAGAGAGAGAGAGAGAGAGAGAGAGAGAGAGA
>PVHP010042194.1:0-15104 GCA_004024765.1 Zapus hudsonius
GGAAGGAAGGAAGGAAGGAAGGAAGGAAGGAAGGAAGGAAGGAAGGAAGGAAGGAAGGAAGGAAGGAAGGGACTTATTTTCTCAGCTCCTGGAATCCAGGTCTCATCACTGGCACACAGGCATCCTTCCTCGCCTCTGGCCTCTGAGCTGCAGACCTTGGCATGACTCCATGGCACTGCTCACTCCGGTGCTTCCCACCACCTGCTCATCTCCCGGCGAGTCTCATGCATGAGACTAAGAGCTCAGCCTATCTCAGGGGGACTTCATCTTAACTAATTACATCTGCAATGACCCTACTTCAAAGCAGACGGTGTTCGTCTCTTGAGAAGCAGTGGTTCATGTCATGATGCCATAGTGAGATGGTTTCCGAGTGCTGCAGCCGAGCATCATTTTTCCAGTTTCAGAACTACCACTTACTTGAAGAGGATCCCGAGAACAGCCCGAGCTCGCTCAGGGGCAATGCCAGCCTCTGTGTAGGCACATGTCCCAACACAACCCAAGGGAGAAGATTCTGCCAGCACACCAGGGCAGAGTGGGCCCGGCTTCCAGGGAAGGTGTCTGCCATGTCCCTTGCTCCCTCATTTGGCTCCTCCATGTCCCTTGCTCCATTCATTTGGCTTGGCTGAAACCTCAGCTGCCTGCAGTGGAGCCTGGGGAGCAGTAGCAGGTAGCCTGTCACGCAAATCAAGCCAAACCAAACAAACCCGAGCCAAGCAGATGCAAGTTATCCAGGTCTTGTTTGGTTGCTTTGCATTTTGTAGGGTGTTTCTTATTTTGTTTTGTTTTCTGTGGCGGGGGAAGGATGGAAAGGCAAAATATTAATCTGCCTGAGGATTCAGTTCACCAATGGGCAATCAGCAAACAGGTTTGTGCTCATCAGAGCTGTACAGACTGGCCGTTGAGGATGTTCAGAGCCAGGAACATATCCTAACAGGCTCCTTGAGTAGATCCAGGTCCTATGTCTTCACCTTCTACTCTCTGAAGCAAGCATGCAAGCTTTGGTGGCTTGTACATACCTGGGGTAAGTCACTGTCCCTTCTGAGTTTTCAGCTGACTTCCATCTACTGAGAATGCTAGTTAACTCTCTATGAGGTAGCAGCAGGAAAAGGGCGTCTGCAAAATTTAACCCTGGTGCCCACTCCCACCTCCTCTGGCACTGGGCCTACCTTCGAGTGTAGGTGAACAGAAACTGGGACTCACAGTACTCTGTCATTGGCAGAGAATGGATTGACAGGGGAAGAAGAGAACATGAAAAGAGAATAAGCATCAAAGGACTAGGGAGACATTAACAAGGATCGGCATGATTAGGAGCTTGTATTAGGGATGTGATCATGGCTCTGATGGATCTGACTAAAGCTTGGGAAATTTTTTCAGACTTTATGTCTCTTCTGGTCTTGAAGCCATTTGAGCCCCAACTCCCCCCACCACACACACACAGTTGCCATGGTAGATCCCATGATGCAAATCTTCCCTGACTCTGTTGACCAGAGATGCAAACTCCAAAGGAAGTGTCTTGTCAGAGATAAATAGCCTGATGGCTCTTTTGAGCTACTGTGTGTATGTGAGGAAGCTGAACAGAGAATGAGATGCTCAGTATTTACAAACTGGGTCAGGGCTGGAGAGATGACTCAGTGATTAAAGTACTTGCCTACATAGCCTAAGGACCCTGGTTCAATTCCCTAGTACCATGCATCTGGAGTTTGTTTTGCAGCCGCTAAAGACCTTGGGCATCCTTCTTTCCCCTTGTCTCTCTCCACTCTGTCTTCTCCTTGAAAACAAATAAAAAAATTGGGGAATTCGGGATAACAACGCATGGTTTGCCCACTAAATAATGTAACTCATTATGGACAATAAATATATATTAAAAAAAAAAAGAAAATCAATGTACCTTTTACAAATCTGTAGGATTTGTAGACGTCCACAGTTGATGGACAGCTTCAAGTGAGTCTTCCTACCAGGGCAGCACATGTGTGAGCAGGCACGCTGACTTGGGGGACTTCCTAATCAGGCCACTCTTGCCACTAGGAGAACCTCACTCTCATGAACTCATCTAATCTTCATCACCCACAAAAGCCTATTCTCCAATTAACCAATTAACGTATGACTTTGGGGATTAAGTTCCAACATGAATTTTGTAAGAACAAAAGCACAGGTTGACCTCAACAATCAGCATTTCAATCCAAAGGAATCAATTTGCCATCACTGTAAATGCTTGTACAAACTGAGAAAGTCATAACGCCAAGAGAATATTTCTTCTACTGCCTAAATTAACAGCACCAGCATCCAAAAACGAGAGAATGTGACCCCATCTCTTTACTTCCCTGCCAATTTCTGCTTTTTATTCAGTAACAAATGGCCCCGGCTCCCTTGGCCATCAGGAGCTACAGAGCAACAAGGCTATTGCTCAGTCAATTCAGGAGTGACTTGGCACACTGGTACCTCACCCAGGAAAGGAAGCTAAGGCCAGAGATAAAGGCAGATTTGATTTGGCCTGAAAGGCCAATACTTAGTAAGTGAAGACTCGGTTGTGGCTGCTGGAACCCCCAATTCTTCCCAGTCAAATGTTTGATGGACATGTTGATAAAATGAGGAGGGAACTCAAGGTTATCAGGTCTCAAGATGAAGAATCATAAAATACCTACTTGTGCATCCCTGTCTATTCAAAACAGGCTGTTAAGCATGAAAAAAAAAACTTGCTTTATTTAATTTGTTTTTGTTTTCATTTTTGTTTTTCAAGGTAGGGTCTCTCCCTAGCTCAGGCTGACCTGGAATTCACTATGTAGTCTCAGGGTGGCCTCGAACTCACAGTGATCCTCCTACCTCTGCCTCCCTAGTGCTGGGATTAAAGGCATGTGCCTCCACGCTCAGCTTATTTTTCCAAAATAATAAATTTTTGGAAAATAACAGACTCATTTCTCCCACTTTTTGGCAGATTCTAATGGTATAAAATGACTCTCACTGTGACATTACAATATGTGAATATTTTATGCCGTGATCATATTCACCCCACTCCCTTCTCTTACCCTCCCCAGTTCACACTCTTGGATCCTCTTACCTAGTATAGACTTGCAGCCTTTAACCATCCTAATACAGCCAGGCAGTTTTTAAACCTCTTCATTGTGATGCGAGTTACATTTATTAGAGTTGATATGTTTAATACATACAAGGCAATGGATTTTGGCATATTTACAGGATTACATAGCAGTTGCCATAACCTAGTTTTAGGACATTTTACTATTTCAACAAGTACATATTAGAAGCCCCTTCTGAATCCCCTATTCTCCCCATTCCCCATATTCCACAACTCCCAATCCCTGACAAGTTTTCATTTTTCCCTCTCATGGGACATATACCTACATGACATGACCTATACCCCTATAAACACAAACACACACACACACACACACACACACACACACACGTCAAAATCAAGGATGTCTACATAAAAGAAAACATGTGGTATTTATCTTCCTAAGTCTAAAATGCTTCATTTCAAATAGTATTTTCCAATTCCATCCATTTTCCCATAAATTTCATAATTTCCTTTATCATTATAGCTGAGTAAAATTCCCTTGTGTATATATTACACATTTGCTTTATCCATTTATCTGTTAACAAATATCTAAGCCAATTCCTTTTCTTAGCTATTATGAATAGTGCAGTGGCAGGAGGCCCTAGTGAGCCCATACTTTTTCTCTCTCTCTCTCATTGATAAATAAATTTTAAATATTTATTAGATATTTGTGCATCTTCTTTTAAGAGCTGTCTGTTCAGTTCACTAGCTTGTTTATCATTCAGAGAATTTAGGTGTTTGGGTGTTTAATTTTTGCAGTTCTTTATATATTCTTTTGTTGTTGTTGCTGTTGTTTTTCTGAGGTAGGGTCTCACTCTAGCCCAGGCTGACCTGGAATTCACCAGGTAGTCTCAGGGTGGCCTCAAACTCACTGTGATCCTCCTCCTACCTCTGCCTTCCGAGTCCTGGGAGTAAAGGTGTGCGCAAACTCCATGTCTGAAAAATTGTCAAAGATTTTATCCACTCTGTAGGCTTCACTCTGCTGATGGTTTCCTCTGTTATGAAGAAGCTTTACAAGTTCATGCAACTTTATTAGTCAACTTCGGCGCTGTTTCCTGTAATACGTGGGACCGTCATAAATTTCTTGCCTATGCCTGTATCTTGAAGTGTTGTTTGTTTGTGTTTGTCTGCTTTCCCTGTTTTCTACTAGCAGTTTCAGCTTGTGACCCATTTTGAATTGATTTTTGTTCAGGTGAAAGATATGGATCTAATTTCATTCTTCTGCAGTCAGGTGTCTAGCTATTTCAAAACCATTTGTTAAAGAGCATGCCCTTTTTCCCATGTATGCTCTTGACACCTTTGTCAAAGAATAGGTGGCTGTGTCTCTGAGTTTACTTCTAGGTCCTTTATTCCACCAGTCTACATGTCTGGTTTTGTGCCAGTATCATATTATAGATAGCAAAAATAATTTCTATTTATGGGTAGTGAATATATGCAGCATGACCTAATAATAATAGCATAAAAGAAGAACATGTGATAATTATATTTATGGTTTCAGAGCCAGGAACATATCCTAACAGGCTCCTTGTATAAATCCTAGTCCTAGGTCTCACCTTTTTTTTTTTCTGAAGCAAGCATCTGGTTGCTTTCCAGCTATCTTCATTGAGTGGTCTGTAATTATAAGACTCGTAACTCTTCCCTTGTTATAAAGTAAGTCTACAATGTATGGAGTCTTTGTTTTGTTTCACTGGCCTGCACGTGGAATTCAGCCTTTGTGCACTAAGCTAAGATGTTCTAAAGCCCTTCTTCCCATTAGATCCCAATCCTAATTTATTTTTTTTACCTGCCAATTAAAATTAAGGTCACTTGCATAGTCATGGGTGAGAGGTTTTATACTGGAAATGGGCAACCCTCCAGAGGCAATACCATGAAAGAACATGACCTCCCATCTCCCAACAATCATCAGATTCCACTATTGACTCTGGGAAGTGTGGACCCCTCCCTCATCTATTATGAAACATTGACAGGCTTGATCATGTGCAGAAAACCCAATCTGCTCTGCATTCGTGAAGTTAGCAGACCTGTTGTATCTAGAAGTTAGCGTTCGGCAGCCCTATGTCCCATCATCTTGCTCTCTGACACTCTTCCTGTGCCATCTTCCATGAAGTTCCCTAAGCCTTGGAAGGTGTGGTTTAGATGTGAGCATCTATCTAGGCTGGATCCATTTATAGCTATTGTACTTACAGCAGCAATAAACATGGTTGAGCTAACATTTCTGAAGTAGTATAGAGTCCTTAGGGTATATATTCAATAAGAGAATAATTGAGTCATATGGTAAATCTATTTTTAGCATTTTTTAGATTTTTTAAATTTATTTGCAAGCAGAGATGGAGAGAAAGAGAAAGGGGGAGGGAGACAGAGACAGAGAAAGAGCAAAAGAGAGTGCCAGGGCCTCCAGTTGTTGCAAATAAACTCCAGATGCATGCATCAATTTGTGCATCTGGTTTTACATGGGGACTGGGGGATCAAATCCAGGTCCTTGGGCTTTGCAAGCAAGTGACTTAACTGCTGAGCCATCTCTCCAGCCCTGTTTTTAGCTTTTTGAGAAACCTCTACACTTGTTTCCATAATGACTGCACCAACTAGCACTCCCACCAATATGAATAAGGTTCTCTCCCCACATTCTCAACAGCATTTACTGTCATTTGGTTTTTTGTTGTTGTTTGGTTGATTGGTTTGTTGGTTTTGTTTAATTTTTTTTAATGTTAACCATTCTGACTGGAATGAGATGAAGTCTCAAAGTAGTTTTCTTTTGCATTTCTCTGACATTTAAGGATGATGAACACTTGTAAAAATATTTATTAGCCATTTTTATTTCTTCTTTTGAGAACTCTCTATTCAGTTCCACAACTCATTTCTTCCATTGGGTTGATTGTTTCCTTGATGTTTATATTTTTCAGTTATTTTAAACCTCTGTTATATGTATAGTTGACAAAGATCCCTCCCGCATCCTATAGGCCTCCTCTTCACTTCATTGTTTCTTGTGCTGTATAAAGCTTTTTAATTTCATGCAGTCCCAGTATGTCACTTGTTGCCCTTATTTTCTATTTTCTTATTCCCTATTCAGGAAGTTCCTCCCTATGTTTCTATATAGCTAAGTGTTCCCTGTTTTTCTTTTACCAGTGTAATAGCTTTCGGTCTTACATTATTATCAGTTTGATCCATTTGGAGTTGATTTTTATGCAGGGTGAGAGGTAAGGATCTAACTTCATTCTTCTACATGATGCTATCCAGTTCTCCCAAGACTATGTTTTTAGAAAATGTTGTTTCTTCTCTGCTGTCTTTGTCAAAAATCAAGTGACTATAGTTGCATGCATATTTGGTTTTTTATTCTATTTCATTAATCTACATATCTGTTTTATGCCAGTACCATGTTATTTTTATTATTAAAGCACTATATTCTCACTTGAAATCATGTATGATAATACCTCCAGCAGTATTCATTCTTTCTCTTTCTCTCTCCCTCTCTCACCAATTTTTTAAACATCTTTATTGAGGACTTTAGTACATGAACATACTGTAACTTGAACATTTTCCTGCTCCATTTCTCTTCTTGTCCCTTCCCCCCACTTCCATTCCACTGAGCCCTCTCCTCTTTCCAAGAATTCCTTCCTCTGTTTGATGTCTCCTTCCTTTAATCCTTCTCTGCCCTCCATATAGAAATGGTGATGGGCTCAGAACTATGCAGGTACCACTGTGAGGTCATGAATGTACCAGTCAATTCATGTCCAGAGGACAGCGCCCCAAGGTACTCCTTCCTACCCAGTGACTAGACAGACCTGAAGCATTCTCAGGCCAGGGACAGGTGCAAGTGTCAAAACCTTTTATTTTTTAATAAAAATTAATGAGTGATGCAACTGTGTCACTTTAGGCAATGATTTCTAAAATTGCTGAGGGGAATATAGAAATGAGAACCTGAATAAAGCTGTTGGAACAAATTTAAGGCTAGAAAAAAAATCAAAAGTAAAGCAAGCTATTTGGTCAAGTGCTCTGTCTTCCAAGCACTGGAGAGCAGAATCCCTGATTTATAAATTTATAAGGACTAAAAGTACAACCACACATGGCACCCACAGAAAAAAAAAATCACTTCATTGACCCATTTCCATCAGCTGAGAAATTAGTCTGTTGTCTCCATGTTGAAATTTTTTGTTTTTGGCTTACTGGCTTAAGACGTTGCCATTGTCAACACTACTCACCAACAGCACTGTTAATTTAGACCAAAAGACAAAAGAGTAAACAGAAGCACAGTTCATCACACTGAAAGTCCAAGTAACCCTTAAAAAAGCAACACTAGATAGTGAAATAAACAACAAGGCTGAACAACGGAAATCAGCCTTGACACAGGCTACTAATCTGCTCTCCATAAGGGTCATTAGCTGTGTTGTCCCAAGAGGAAGAAAAATGTTCAAGAGCCAAAAACAAATGGAATTTGGATGGTCCCCCATGGTAAAGAAGTAATAGAAAAATACAAACAGATCTTCCAGCTGCTAACAGTAAGTACCTTTAAACAGCTCCCTGACTACACTCTGTAGAGAGGGTGAACAATTTGGGCCACTAATCCTAAATAATCTTAAACCTTGGATACTAAGACCAGGAAATATTTATTGCAGTGTATTTCTAGGTAAAGATGAAATGTCCTTGGTTCAGATCACTGTGAATATAACAAACTGCTGTTTTAACTAGAAGTGTATGTTCTTTTACCGTGTATGGTATTAGTGACTTCTAATGCCTTAAAAAGAAAAAAAAAACTTTTCATAACCCCCTCGCAGGGATTTAAAGAACAAGACAAAGGTCACATTTTAAGAATGTTCTCAGTACAGTAATCAATTGGGGATTAATTTTTTTCAAATTTGGATTTTTTTTCCCTAGATCTAGGGATTGAGTCTGTGCTTTATTTCTACACTAAGCATGCGCTCTACCACTGGGCTGCAACATTGGTCTCTTAATTTTGTTTTAAATCAATTCCTTGAGCATTCTAGACAATGTCTTTTTATCACTCGAATGCTATTTTTATTGCTAGTTTTTCTGCTCACCTTAAAAGAATTGTTCTAGTTTGTTAATTAGCCTCAGTCTCTTTAGGAAGGTGAGTTTATAATCATGGCCTCTGAGCAAAACTTACTGGAATACCATTTTGTTCAGGTCCAGTGCTGGCGTTCACCTCATCCCCACATTCTAGTCAAGATGACCACTGGCCAGTTTCCAAGGAGTCACATTGATGCTGCAGTTAGTCACTGAACTGGAACAACCTCTCTCTTTTAAATGATTCTGATAAAGGGATTCTCTTGCCTATGAAATCCAGCTCTGAAGGCTAACACATCCTGAGGGTCAGTCAAGGGGAGCTACACTTTGATTCTTTTGAATCTTATCAGTAGTGCTATTTACTTACACTCAATCTCAAAAGGATTTGAGGTAACCTGCTTCCAGTATGACTGTTAATAACCGGTTCTGTGACTCTGGGCAGATTATAATAATAACAAAACTTCTAACCTTTCAGGGTTTTCCTGTCATGCTTCCATCTGTTTTCTCTAGCTGAAGTCACTACCTCTGAGAAAATGACATGGCCCAGACACTTCTCATAAAATTAGCATATGGAAAATACCCTGGAAAAAGTACCTGTGCCCCTGTTGACTGGTAGGACCTTGGTTTCAATGTGATAATCTAACTTTGATTTCAACCCTTGTCTCTAAAGAAATGTTCGTCTGAATGTTTAGCAAGAATTGGTGGGGGGATGTCAAAAATGACAAAGCAGGAGCTGGAATGGGTACTTTGTCAAGAATCCACATGAAGAGTTCCTTGGAAAGAAATGAGTTAAGGAATTTGGCTTGGATAACAGTAGCTGGGAAAGGACCTTGAATTTTCCCCAGCAGATTATTATAGAAATCACTAAACTCTGGGTCAGAGGTTATAACTACACATTCAAATGGAAAATGCTGGCATTCTAGAAGTGGCATTTCAGACCTAAAAATCCTCTTATTGGCCCTGTAAGCCCAGTGCAACTTATTGATCACTATAGAATTCCATATGGCCCTGCATACACAGCCACAGTGACACAGAGCATACCCATATGACAGTGGTTTATTTCATCCTTAACCAAGATAGTCACTAAGAAAGCTATTCTGTCTAATAAGATGACCCATTTTTCCCATCTCTGCCCTTATTGAACTCTGATATGCTCCATGTAGTCTCTGCTTGTTTGGGGCTACAATAATTTGAATATGTCCTTGAAAGCTCAAATATGAAATATTTAATCCCCAGAACAGCTGTGTTGGGAGGTAGGAGACAGAGTCAAAGAGGAAATGATTAGATCACAAACGGATGAATGAAACTCTCAGAGGAGTGGCGAGTTTATTATAAAGGCAAGGTGTTTCCCCTTTCTCTTTTACTTTCTCTAGCTTGTTCCTGTCTCTTTCCCTTCCTCACTTTCTCTCATGCATTATGTCTTAAACTTCCTGCTCCTACCATTGACTGACACATCCAGAAAGCCTTAGTTTAACGGAATGAGGGTCTTGATCTTGGACATCCCAGTCTGCAGAACTGTAAATGAAAACCAGACAGAGAGTCCAGGCTCTCTTCTCATCCCTTCATATGGAACTTCTCAGTGGTCACAGCCATTCTAAACAGTTCTATAACAGCACCCCAAGTGCCTGAGAGGTAGCACATTATCTTCCCCACACTCATCGTTTATATCATCTGTATCTCTTCCATTTATTCTGACATCTACATCTAGCTCTCTTATAGTTTTAGAAGGCAAAGACAGTCAGTGAAAACAGCAAAGGAATTTGGTGGAAGCCTTGATAAATTTCCACCTCAACAGTATCATAAATATTTTGATTCACCTGACAGGCATAGAAATTTATAATTAATGGCTTTTAGTAGAGATTCGTTATAAATCTCCATGTAATATAAGCCTACTGAATACTTTTAGCATGCCATCCTAAAAGACTTTAGGCATTGTGCAGTTCTAGCTCACTGGTTAGAAGACAGTAACCATAGGAAAAAAATTGGCATGTCCAAGGAAGATTCAGATTGTACCCACACATATCTAGACGCTTAATAAATATTGACTGAATATATGAAGAAACAAAGGAATGACAGAGACTATGGCTCATTGCAGGTTCCTTCTAAGATGTCAGTTGTGGGTTTTTCTTAGTTGTGTTTTTAATCATTTTTTAATTAGTTCTCTACTAAGAAGCTGATTCTTAAAGCATACTTATGGAGATTATGTGAAATCGTGTGTTCAAGTGCTTAGAAACAGTGTCTGGCAGTCAGTAGATGTTAACTAATTATTTTCTTTCTGTTTTACAGTGACTCTTTTTAAAATAAGATTATGTTGATGCCCTAAGGACTCACTAATCTGTAAATCGCTTTGTAATCCACTACTGAAAGGAATTCTGGATTTGCAAAGGCATTACCACTGTTTGTCAATTCCTGTCCTGTGTCTTTAATGGGGTCACCCACACCTACCCCTTGTAGCTGGCAGGAGTAAGACCCAGAGAGAATCCTGGATTCTTTCACTTCCTTCTCTGGGCTATTGACTCAGCCTCTGACCTTTGTACCCTGTCATCCCATTCCCAGTCAGCACTTGCCTGTTGGACTTGACAACTGAATTAACTTTACCCGACTTGACTTTTAGCATTCTTGCTCTCTCTCTTTCAATGCCAACCCAAGTTTTCCTCTGGCTCCCACAAGGCCTACTGCTTAGATTTCTAGATGGTGCCTTGTCAAAGTCAGACATTTTATATGATGGCAGTTGAGATATTGAGTTTTGCTACTTAAAACTGGGAGACAAGGCTTAGGCTCTTCATGCTTCTATGTGCTGCTGTATTTTCTCCATTTATGTTTGTGTTAATGAGAACTGACTTCCAGGCTTCTCCTTTCCCATCTGTTGCCTCTGGCCTCCCAGTTCACTGTGCTTAGATTCAGCTGCCCACAAAGAATAAGCTCCAAGGGTTGTATTGGATACACTTGCCCTCTTTTCTTTCAAGGGCTTTATTTTTACAAATCACCATAATGTCATTCAAATCTGCTACCAGAATGCTTCTAAAGCTTCTCTCTCATTTTCTGAGTATATCTAAAATTTGTCAAACTGAAAACTAAACTTGAGCTAATGTCAATAAATAAGAAAGAACTTTGGTAAATTCACCAATTAGAATTATACTAGCAGTTCTAATGTGAACAAGAAATACTTATCATCTTTTTAATCTATGTCTTGTGAAGGATTTCTATGTATAGTCTTGATTGTTAATTACTTATCAACATTGGCTTTATCCTACCCAGAATGTGAGCTGTTTCAGCGCGTACGCTTAATCTGCTCATAGTCACAATTCTGCCTCAGCACCCACAGTAGGACTTAAGGAATGCCAGGCACAAGTCAGTTTCTTGAATAATGAATGTACAAGTAAGTGAATGAATAATGTGAATGAATGTGGAGATGGATGGATGGATGAATGGATGGATGGTGCTGGGATGGAGTTGTGTTGGACCAGAGCCCTTGGTGTCACAGAAATCTCCATTCAAGATACTGATGTTGCTGCTTTCCAGCTATGAGACTTCTTTACATTTCAAGTCCTTTGTTTAAAAAAATAAAGATAATAAAATTACCCATTTCATAGGTTTGGAAGAGAATGAACTAAAATAATGAATGTAAGAGCAATGTCTTGAAAGAGTAGTTAACACATCTTTAGAACACAGTAAATGTTAACTATGATGTCTTCTATTTTTAGTGAAAATCTAATGTTGATGCTTATAACAGCTAATTGAATATGACTAACAGTGGTGACTGTACTAAAGACAGATTGATTAATCTGTCAGCAAGATTTTACTTCAAGAATCAACTTGACCAAAAAAAATGTATTGGACACGCCCACCATGTTTAAAGAGCTACATTAGGCTTTTGGGAGTGTGTATGATACAAAGATAGACAAGGCACGGTGCTTTCCCTCTAGAACATAGATGTGGAAGACCTGTGGGAACAGTGCTCTCTGAGGAGGCTTTGTTTGCTCCCATGTCATCCAAGTTGTCCTCCATACTCTGCGGAAAGCTATCCTACACTATTCAGTCTCTGCTTGGAACCTTTACAACGACAACAAACCACTGCCTCATGAATCAGATCATTCTACTGGGGAACTGCAATAACTATCAGAAAGATCTGTCTTAAAATTAGAACAAACCTACCTCCAGCTTTTACACATGGATCTAGCGTCTGCCTTCTGGATACCCCCAGGAAAAAATCCACGCTTTCCTTTTATATCAGAAGCCAGCCTTTGGGCCAAAACCAGCCCACCATTCATGCTTGTAAAGGTTTACTGAAACACAACCAAGTCTGCTTCTTTGCATACTGCTTGTGGCTGCTTTTGTACTACTATAACAGAGTACAAAGGACTTGGAGCCCAGAAAGCTAAGTATATTTATAATTTAGCTCTTGAAAAATAGAAGTCAGAAAGGGGAGATGGCTCAGTTGGTAAAGTGAGCTGACTGTGCAATCAGGAAGATTTCAGTTCAGATCTTCAGAGCACATGTGTAGGAGAACACATCTGGAATCCCAGTGCACCCATGGAGAGATGGGAGATATTGACAGGAGAACCCCAAAAGATCATGGACAACTAGCCTTGCATACACAACAGAAAATAACAGAAAGACCCTGATTCAAGTAAGGTGGAGGTGAGGACCAACATTTGAGGTCGTCTCTGACCTCCATGAACACATTCTGGCACATGTGCATTTGTACACACACACACACTAAAAATATTTTTTGACTTCTATTCATGACAGAACTTAAGACAACTAATGTGTCTCTTCTTAAAGTGAAAAGCAAGGGAATGAACATAAGCAGAATTAAGTCATACTTTCACCACTCTAGATGGCACAGTTCCTGGAAGGTAGTCATATTGGTCTTTGACATAATATTCAGGTTTAAAAAAATCTATATCTCTAGATATTTTTCCACAGCTCTCATTACATCACCTCCCCTTTGTGCAACTGTGTTAGAAAACATATGTAAAACCTTGAACCTTTCTAGCTTTACCTAAGCAATCAGAAACAATTCAGCTTTTATTTAAGAGCAATTTTAATCAGGGTCATCAGGAACAGGTCAGTCAAGGCTTTTCAAAGAATGTAATGAGACTATGTAATGCTCCCATGGGCAGGATTGAAAAAAAAATAAGGAAATTTGTCAGCACAACCCTCTGCATAAAAGGTAGTGGAGAGAGATGAATTATTTTGCTGGTGTTCAGTGATAGAGCCATGGAGGTGAGGCTGCCTACTTAGAGATGTGTCTAGAGGGATACATCATTGCTAGAACCAAAGAAGGCAGATAGGAAGGAAAGAAGACCCTGGCATGCCTGCCATGGCTGAACCCTCCCCTGAAGCCAAGGGCAAAAGAGTCTAAGAGTCAGACCCACAGAATAGAGAGCAGGGAAAGGAGAGATGTGAGAGCCAGTCCACAGAATGTCCATGGCTAAGTGGTATGTAAGACATTTTAATACATGCTGATTGAGTAATAGACATGTAAGTCATGTGTCCCAAGAATAATCATTCAATAAATGTTGGTTGAACTTCCCTCCTGTTCCAAAGCTCTTGTGATGTTCAATCTCTGATACTGAATAAGCAGGCTCTAGCATTACCATGGAAACAAAGCTCTGAACATATCTGTAAAGGGTTTTCTAGATGATGTTAATTGAGATGAGAAGATCCCTCCTAAATGTAGATGGCTCTGTTCCATGGGCTGAAGCCCTAGACTGCACAGAAATGAGACAGGGTGCTGAGCAGCAGTATTCATCTCTCTCAGCATCCTCATTGTGGACGCAGTGTGACCAGCTGCCTCACACTTCCATTGCTATGCCTTCCCGACAGGACGGATGGTTTCACCTCAAACTGCAAGCCAAAGTGAACCCTTCAATCAGGTGCTTTTCTGAGGTATTTTGTCACAGTGATGAGAAAAGTAACTAATACAGCCCTAGTTACTACTATTTGGCATCTCAGACTCCACCTCAATTCAACCCCTGCCCTAGACCCTGGGGCTTTGGGCCCTTCTATACCTTCTGCCGACCCCTCAGAGTTTCCATTAAGAGTGTGATAAGAGCGTGATTTCACCTGAGAGGGAACAGAAGGGAGCAGGGTTCGTTCTGAACAGTGTTAGGACATTATCAAAGAGAACTGGAATAACTCCCAGAATATAAAATGCACCCTAGAATATTTAGAGTTTTAAAAATGAGAAATTCGAGTCACTGTATCCTATGGAGAAAAACGGGTGATTTCTAGGAAGTTTGTCCCAGACATCTGTGTCACAAGTGCTGGATTCAGCAGATACCTCATTACCACATGCCTTATGGCTGGGCAGCTTTTGCTCAGATAGCTTTCATAACATCCTAGGCTTTGATTAGAAAGCTCCCTGTACACAGCAGCAATGTTAACAATGTGGTGACTGTGTGTGTGAGAGGGAGACAGCTCAGCTTTACGAGACCTCTGGTGGCCATCCCAGGCCTCCTTCCAGTCACTTCCTCTGCTTCCGTTGAGCTCGCATGGAGAACACTCAGCACCAGCTTCCTCCATGGATAATTCTTAGGGTTCTGGATTTTGAAAACTAAGAAATGATTTGAAAGCCTTGTTCAGTTGGTGTGTCAGTTTGTTGGCATTCACATGGAATTACAAGACTACATTGAGCAATAATTCGGAAATGCTAGCATCAATAAAAGCCAGTTTAAAAAAATAGTAGGAGATATTGACCATTAAGGGTTGCTGGGGCTGGAGGAGTTCCTTTAGCCTGGTAGCAATTGGTAAGTGGCATGTGCTCTGGTAAATAACCCCCATCTACACTCGTTCAAGCACATCTAATTAAGCTCATTGGGAGGTACACACACACACACACACACACACACACACACACAATATCAAAACAGAAGCTGGGAAGAAGAATGGGTTCTGTAGGAGGTGGAGGGGAAAGAGAAGGTAATGGAAGGTGATTAGGATCAAAATACATTATATATATAATATAATATATATGATATATGTATAATATGATATGATATATATA